>VZRU01016520.1:46777-64417 GCA_013398155.1 Pedionomus torquatus | reverse complement strand
TTTTTTGGTGTGTGTGTAAAATATTTGACATAATATTTTTAAAGTAGAAGTCAAATAGCTCCTATTTTCTGTCCCTTCTCTAGAACTGCCTTTTCTGAGCACTCAGTTCCCTGTTGAACTCAAAGGCAGGTGAAAAATGATCAGTTCTGAGCATGTTCTTGCTGTCAGAAGGATATTTTTTTCATCATGTTCTCAGTTTCCTTCCTTGAACAAAGTGTTCCAGCTGTCTTTCTATAGAAAAGATGCCATCAATTAGAAGTAATTAATGGGGCAAATCAGATTATGGTCTGTGGATTTTCTTTTTGAGAGGTAAGATGATTAAAATGTCCATTGTAGTCAAATAATTCTGCATATGGCAGATCTGACCTGAAGTTCCATTTCTGAGGAAGAAAAACGTATTGTGGATGCTTTTTCACATTGAATCTTAGAGTTTAAAAGATCAAGATACTAGTGCTGTAATTCAACAAAAAAATTGTTCAAAATTCTCCTAATCATTTATACCTTACACACTGGAATATCTTTCACGTAACCTTGAAATATGATATTTTGAAGGAATTAGAATAGTTGGCCAAAATGGCAGTGAAGTAACAATCCTTTCATCATGCAGCTCTTCCAAATACGTTGCAAGAATATGAGGGAGAACATACCAAATCTACCTAATTTGTTTTCAGGAACCTGCAGAGGTAAAATACTGTATTCTTTCAAGAATGACTACAGTTTGCAAATTGTTTCAGGAGACCTGTCTGGTAGGCAAGTATCAGCTATCCAGTATGTTGTTTTTTTTCCCTGACTCTCCTCTTACTGCAGCATGTTGATAGTAATGAATATTAAAATAACACCTTTTTTGGGGAGTAGATAACAGCTAATTTTAATTAGGTGGCTGTAGCTTTTTAATTTACTTATGCCTGGCAGGAAGCTATTTTGTGCATCAATGCTAAGCTTAAAATCTAAAAGCCGCAATTTCATGGAAGTGATGTGAGCTGTCTTAAGTGTCTGTGGCCAGGCAAACTTTGCTACTGTGCAGTTGCCATTTGCAGCTACTGTGGCTCATCTGTTTGTCAGTAATTTCATTGCATCTGAGGTTATTCAAAGTATTGAGATACAGCGAATTAATGGCTGTTTACAACCATTACTATACCACATATAATAAATTATGCAGAGCTAATATCTGTGAAGGAAGTATTCTTTGAAGGCAATTTATGCACTAGGTTTGCATAGTGTTGAATCTTTAAATTTCTCTAAAAGGAGTTTTCCTCCTCTTTACCTATTTTTATTGAATGCTTTTGTATGTCTGTAGTTAATGCAGCTTCCTGTTTTGTTAAGATTTTCATGAGAGCTGTGACAGTGATTTAATATTAGTCTCTGGAGCTCTCCATTGTTAAAATCCTAGCTTTGCTGTTTTATTGACTGATCACATTTTGTATTATGTTTTATAAAAATCTCTTGTAGCTGACAGTGACTTTAGGTCAGAACTTCTTTCTTTCTTGGGGTTGCTCAGGTTTTGCAAGTGTGGTCGTTTAAGCTGAGCATTGAGAAATCTATGAATGAAAGCTGGGAAGGTAATCCTGTGGGAGATGGTGATGCCTTCCTTCGGTTTCCATGGCTACAGAATAGGGTACACCACTGTTTTTCAGACTGCTCTGTACCTATATTGGTAAGGCCTGTGGAAAGAGCCTTCTGTCACCTAAGTTTTAGCTGGCATTTGTTTGTGGTGTTTGTAGCAATATTTTAGGGAGGGCAAGGAAGATGCATTTTTAAAAGGCATTGCAAGGGATCACCATGTGAGAGATTGCTTCTTAATTTCAGTGCAGATTTATCAGACAGCTTGATGTAGTAGCTTAGTAGTAAATGTTTGAGATTACTAGAAGTTATAAGATGAGGTGGCTCTTCAGTGTATTTATGAACGTAGATTCTTAAACCTAGCCACAAAAATTCCCTGAGTTTATCTTAAACTGTCTTACAGTAGTGCGTTAATAAGTAGTGAAACCATACTGATTTCATAATAGGAAAAGTAAAGCTTTTGAAAAAATGAAAATAGAGAAGAATTACCTTTAGTTTAATTTTCATTTAATAAAGACGACACAACCTGACCCCTGCTTTTTGTTCATGGCATATTTTCAGAGGCTAAAAGACCTTTACTGCTGGCAAACACATAATTAGTGTGAATTTACCACTTTTAGGAAAATTTTAAGTTTCCTAATATATATTCTAGGTGCTTCTGTGCCATGTTAACCTTACAAATTGGTTGTGAAGGGGAGCAAATACCGACAAACCTGTTGTGATGCATGAGTTACTAATTAGTAATGCTTGAAGAAAATTAAAAGACAACATTCATTTATTAGCAAAAGCTTTACCAATTTCTTTTGAATTGTATCTTTTTCCACATAGTCTGTCCATGAGAGGTATGGTGCTGGTGAATTCTTCTTGAGTTGATGAGAGGTCAGATTTCTTTGGCATAGTAGCTGAACATCTCCCATGCACCTTCCAGCTTCCTAAAATGAAATGCTGCATAGCTTGCTGAGGACTGAAGGTTTCAGGCTATTTATGCAGAAAATTGAATGAAAGTGTCAACAGCTAGCTTAGACTGGATGAACAACTGACCTCGAACTCAAGAGTGTGATCAGGTAGCACTTTGCCCATCAGCTGAGGTGATGTTAGATGTTACTGCTGTTCAGTACTACTCCCTGAGAGTAATTCTGCTTTTGAAGAAGAGGTGCTCTGTAGCATTTCCATTCTCTTTTTTTTTTTTTTCCTTTCCAAGTTGTCATACTTGTAAAATGTTTTCTTTAAATTATATTTAAAGAAACATGTATTTTAGTTTTGCTAATGGTAAATTAATAACTTTGCAGATATATTATTCCAGGAAAAGAAGGTTTCTTAATGTACTAAAGACTAATAGCTAAGAGCTAAAGTCCAGTTAAGGGGTGAGCAGAAAAGCACAGTTACTTAATCATAAGAAGCAGCTGCTAAAAGAAAGAGTGTAGCTGTTAACATGAAGAAACAAGATACATCTTTCCTTTTGCCTTTGACCATCTTGTGTTTCTTCTCTTTCTGGGTTGTGTAGGGAGTGAGACCTCCTCCTTTGAAAGATAGCCTCCTTTCTGAAATGTAGGCTTTGACCTCCTGCTGCCTTGGACTAAGCTGCGGTAGTGGTTGCCATCCTCTGAGTTTCTGGTGTTGCAGAAAAAGTCTTTGTCTTCAAAGTCTGCACTAAAGACTACATCTCCAACCTTTTCTGTCATTAATACCATGTCTCAGGGTGCTGGTGGGGATAGTATTGGCAAATCAGGAGGAGTATAGTAGTATTAATTAAAGAAATAACAGTTTAATCTGAGTCACAAAATATGGGATTTCATAGGCTTGAGAGAAAGTATGTGATAACATATTTTGGTAACCAAATGGTTACCAAATGGTTAATTAACCATAATTAATGGTTAATTAACCTTTTTTCATTGTCTGTATCTTCTAGCTAGAACCACTTTCTTTTAATAATAGCTTTTTCTTTGGTATTTGTTTACCCTGTGTTTTGAGGCTTCACAGTTTACTGAAAGGTAAGAATCAGAAATTACTTGGAAACACGGAAAATTGAAGCCTTTTGCAGGCAGAAGAAGTTTGACCACTCTGAGAGAAGGTACTACTTTGGACAGAAGCTCTTGAAAGACAAAAGGTAGAAGAGCATTATAGACTATGAGCTGCATCAAGAGGGTTTCTTACAAAATACATAGGTGAGAAAGAAGAGTAATTTAGTTTTGGGCCAGTGTAGAAGAGTCAAGAGCTGGTGGCAGTTCACAAGGGCATTTCTACTACACACTACATGTGTAGTATGTGTATTTATTTAATAAATAAGATAAATTACCAAAAAGTCATACTTCATTAAACTGTTCAAGTGGTGTTTCCTTGGTTTTGGTGCTTCCTGGTGCCTACAGTAACAATGCTGTGACTGCAGGGAGAAGGAAGGATTGAAAGCTCACTAAAATTGTGTTTGAATTTCAGTTCTAGTCTCTCCCAGATCAGTCATGGAATTCTTCAATTTGCAAGCACTGATGCATATTTAAGATGACAGATTGCTTGAGTGTTCTCTGGTAGTTTGTCTCATCTGTTTAAAATGTAAAAGGACAAGCGAAATCTTGATCAGCATTCAATTAAGTGTTTGAGAGAGAAAAACTGTTTCCTGAACACTTGCTTCAGAGGTGCTCATTTTCCAACTGCCTCTGATTTTAGAAATTCATTTCAGTTTGTACACAGGAAACAGCATATTGCCTTGATGTAGCAGCTTTTCATTTTTTAAAGTAATTTTATCCCAATTGGTAGCTATGTTGGGGATGACGACACGTAATTGTAATGCTTTTTGTGATTGCTATTAAAAACAAGTTGCACATAAATAGAGTTGTCTCAGTGTTGTGTGTTTTTTTTAATGGTGAGAAGGTTTGTGGAGCTTAGTAGCTCCTCTGAGATAAGCAGAAACTTTGCCATGCAAGGCTGCTGTTAATGAGCTTGACTTTTATTATTGCCAGCTGAATAAGCAGCTCAAAGCAGCTAACGGAATTTTATATTAGTCTTATACCAGCTGGAGTGAGCACAGATGGCAGTAAGAGTTTCCATTGCTGGGCAAAGATAAATGGCAGCTCTGGTGTAAACATGGAGGAGTGTTAAATAGAGATCCCAAGTGTAATGTATTTGCTAGTATTTATTAAAGACACATTGAGTAAGACCAAGTCAATGAAGTTAAATTTCTGTGAACTTTATTGTTACAGACAACCTGGATGTTAAGAAAAGCCCCTTTTTAATAAATAATAAACTTAAGTCCAGAAGAGAGAGAAGTGAAGTGTTTGTAAAGAGACATGGGTGCAATGGTTCAGATGGTGTGTATGTGCAGTTACAATGAATTAGAATAATCCCTGTCTTGGATTTTGGTGGAAAAAATGGAGACTGAGTTGTTGGAAGATGTTTTCTTTTTCCTCAGCTTGTGGCAGAGGTGGAGAATAGAGGCAAAGTCTCACATAGGGACTGTAGGAGGTTGCAAATAAAATGGTCAGTATTTAGTGTTTGAAGAAAAAAAAAAATCCTCTGATACAAATTGAGGCTTAGATGAGGCGCTTTAGCTGGAATTGGGTCAGAAGGCCCTCGTTTCTGTTGGGAAGGGAAAATTGCTGCAAATCCCTTATCACAATTTTCTGAGATGAAGAAAGTACTTTGTAGTAATGAAGAATAGACAGCTTTTAGAAGCTCTTCAGCAATTGGTTTGCAACAAAAAAAAGTTCATGAAAGTAACTTGTTAAGCTTTCTGTGAATGCAAAATCATCTGAAATGTGTTCTCTGAAGAAATTCATCTGCTTGCATGTTAGGGTTTTTTATGTTTGTTCTGTTTCTATTTTTTCCCCTCTCTAAGACATGAGAAAGTAGGTCTTTTTAATTATGTTTTATGCTCTTACTAAGTTTGGATGTTTTGTATTCTATATTTTATGTTTTTGTCCTATTTAGCACCTTAGTATTTTTGCTCAGCATTGTTTTAGTTCCACAGATAATACCATCAATTCAAATAACTTTCTGTACTTGGTGGTGAGACAGCTTTGTAAAAAAGATCCCTTTCTGTTATCTTTGAAAAGCAAGTATGTGAAGTGAATGCTAAAGATATACAAAAGTGGCTAGCATAGAAACAGTAGTAATCCATTTTAAAAAAACCACCCACCAGACTTAACTATTTTTTACAGTTATGGCATGGAGGAAAAGCAACTTTGCAGAATGTGGGTAAAGGAAACAATTGAGCAAGACTTGGAGAGCAAAGATGAGTTTTTTCATTGTTCCTTTGCCAGAGTCACTGAGCCTTCCCTTGCTGTAGAGTAACACATAGGAGCTCTACCAGAGCACACAACCCTTCATGCAAAGTGAAAGTTTAAGACAAGAAATGGGTGAATCACAGAATGGTAGCGGTTGGAAAGGACCTTCAGAGGTTATCTTATCCAACACCCTGCCAAAGCAGGTTCAACTACAGCAGGTTGCACACCACCTGGACAAAGACCAGAGAGAATCCAGTAGAGGGATACAAAGGTGATCAAGGGAATGAAGCACCTGTCAGGAAAGGCTAACAGACCTGGGTCTATTTAGCTTGGAGAAGACTGAGAGGGGATCTTATCAGTGCTTATAAAGGATGGGTGTCAAGAGGATTGGGACAGACTCTTTTCAGTGGATTGCAGCAACAGGACAAGGGGCGAATAAGCACAAACTGGAACAAAGGAAGTTCTGTCTGACCATGAGGAAAAACATCTTTACTTTGAGGGTGGCAGAGCACTGGAACAGGCTGTCCAGAGAGGTGGTGAAGATCCTTCTATGGAGATCTTTAGAACCCACCTGGACATGATCCTGTGCAACCTGCTCTAGTTGAACCTGCTTTAGGGTGTTGGACTAGATCTCTGAAGGTCCCTTTCAACCACTGCCATTCTGTGATTCACCCAGATCTTCCTGTAAGTTCCCCAAATAAAACGTACATTTCTAAAATCACTCTTGCAGTTGTTTGCTTGTGTTTGCCTCTGAAAGATCTAGTAGCAAGATACTCATATTGCAGTAATGATAGGTTTATTTTAGGTATGCTAAATTGCTCTCTAGGACTCACATTAGTTGGATTTTATTTCTTTGAAAAATGAGTGACCAAGATAGCAGGTATACCAAGGGTGTTGTCATTTGCCTGTTGCAGTTAGTGATCCCAAAATATGACACTGGCAAAAAGTGACTTTAATTTAAAGTTCATGCTGCGGCCTGATATAGCACAGGAAATTTTATCCTTTTTTGCAGTCCTGTGATTTGTATATAGGTGTCTGTCTACCTTGTAAGTGCCATTAGAAGTGGAAGTAATGCTGTGTGGCTGTGCTGGTTGTACTATTCAGAAGTTAGGTATTATCCTGAAATTCTGCTATTTGTTTCTCTACCTTTTATACAGAGAAATTAGCAGTCTTTTTTTCTGTCATTTAATTAGCACAGCAAATAAACATGAGTTACATCACTTTTCTATACGGATCTTAATCAGGACTGTTTTTCACAGCTTAGCTCCGTTTCCACAGATCTTCCCTTTTACCATAATTCAGTGTTATGTTTGACCTGAAGTATAAAACTCTCATGGGAACAAAAAGTCTGGAGAATTGTTCAAGACTAGTTTGCTTTTGAAGCAGGATTCCTGGTTAGCTTGCATGCCAGTAGTTAGACGATGCCAATAAGGAAACAATTGCTGATAATGGTTTATTCATATGTTTGTTTGGGGGGTGTTCCTTCAGGAGTAGGGTGCATGCTTTGACTGGAGAATATTACAGCGTAGTTCTCTCAGTGTTTTTCTGAGGAAAATCTTATGGGAAAATACGAATCATCTGCGAGGTGTTACTACAGTATAAGAATGAAAAGCTCCTCTCCTTTGTCTCACATATTTAAATGACGCTGACTGTGCAGTTTTCATGTTGCTTGTGCTGTGGGTTAATNTATATATGTAACATGCCCCAGGACACAGACATGAGTTGGTTAACCCATGGCATTTCAAGCTGTTTTGAAAGGCATCTCGTGAAACCCCCAAGGTGGTATGTCTGACTAAGTAGATCTTTGGATGAATTTCTCATGTGAAGTTCCTGCCTTTTAAGACACAATCGTCTGTTTCTCATATTTCTGACAACATTTGGTTTGCTTATACACCTGACTTGATATAGGGTTATTACTTAGACCTTACCCTTTCTGCTCTGGATTCATAAAGCATTATGTCTTGAAGTTCTTGGGAAATCTGGTAGCCAGCTGAAGAGCGATGAGTCTAGCCAGCCACTGGATTATCGTTCATGTTATTGCAGCTGTATGTCCTGTGTTATAGTAGCTTTTTTTGATTTGTTTTTATACATTATGTATTTTCACTGTGCAACAGACCAGATGATTTACACATCTTTTTCAGATAGTTTGGGGAAAAGACACTTGTATTGTTGTATTTCTTTAATGTTGATCTAAAGTCTGATCCCGTTATGTGAAACTCTCTGTCCTTGCTTATAGACAAATCCAGTTGCTTCTTTGGCCTAAACAGATTTATGCTGAATTTCCCATCAAGATCACCGGTGGGTTACAGAGCTCTCCTGAGCCCACCCTTATCTTCTGTTCATCACATCTGACTGGACTGTTGCTCTGGAAACGGCTGTAATGTCACAACTGACTTCATTATGATTAAATGAGGGGAAAAAAGTAGAACAAAAGAGCACATTCCTGTTTCAACATGCAACTTGGAAACTGAAACTCTCTCACATGTATTTCAGAGCAGTTTTTGGTAACAGGACACAGATCTGTCCTGCTAGTCAGGAATAAAATCTGTAATTTGAAATTGCTATTATTTAATGTCCTTTAAATATAATCTATAATCAACTGATGTAGTTAGAAGGATAGCTGATTTAGACTCTGTTAAAAGCTGTGCCTGGATTTGTCAAAAAAGAACCAATTAGTATTTATACTTACATCTTTGTCCCTCACTGAAACTCAATTAGTTGACTTAAACACTGAGAATGCTTTAGTTTCCAGTAATATCTGGGGTTATTTTTGATTTATTTCTAGTATCTGTATAATATTTCAGTTTCTGAAGCAGGTCTGTAACTGCAACTAAATAGAAGATTATAAAAATGCGCCAGCCTGCTGCACAAAAATTGTTTGGCACTGGCTCAGACTTGTTGCTGTTTTAAAGGGATTTCTGTCTTTTGTGGTTACTTGTCTTTTTCTTTTTTCTTCTCTGTTCACACTTAATAGCTTGTCTCGTAAGTTTAAATCTTTAATGCTGTATGGTAAATAAACAAAGCACTGATGACTAAAAAAGAGTTATGGTTTCCTAGCCCTGTCTTCCCCTCTACCCCCGTCTTTTTTTCCTCTTAGAAATGCTCTAGAAACTTCTTGCTGAAGGTTACCCAGTCTCTAATTTTCTAAACAGCAAACTCTTCTACCTACACAGCTTGCATTCAGAAATGTGTAGAGGTTGGGAGTCAGATCAGTGATTCTTGCTTGGAGGTGAGAGGGAGAAGAACAGGAGGAGGTCAGTAGCACTGCAGGGGTGTTAGCAGTGCTGGTTGGACGTCCAGTTAATTAACCCTGACTGTCCCAGTGGTCCTCAGCTGTGGGTCTGGGTTATTCACTGATTTCTGTAGTGGCATGGGGTGCTGCTGGTCTTGTGTTGGTGCTATGCTGGGAACATTTCCAGTGCTAGTTTCTGAGCTCTGGCAGCCTGTCCTTGTTCTGGGACTTAGAATAAAGGGAGCTGCTCGCTGAGGGATGCGCATTCATCTGTGCTGTCACTTCCTACTCCTTCTTCTGTGCGGAGGTGAAATCCCTAACAGGTCTGGCACAAGCTTAAAAAGGCTTGACATACACATTTCCATTAAGGCTTCAAAGATAATGGCAAAGTTGAGGGACGTGCCTACAAGGAGGACTGATTTCAGTCACGTTGCTCCAAGGAGCAGCTTGATAGGTGCCACTGCAAATTAAGATAATGAGCTCGGGACACATGTTTAAATCCTTTCTCCCCCATCCCCCTGCCCCATTTGGCTTGCTTTTTTATTGTTACTTTATTGTTTCAGTAAAATTAATAATTCAGTAAATTTAACTGACCTGTAGAATAGTGTAACAGAAGTGGCTGAGGTATGGAAAATACATGGAGT
The DNA here is from genome assembly GCA_013398155.1 of Pedionomus torquatus. Lineage (NCBI taxonomy): Eukaryota > Metazoa > Chordata > Aves > Charadriiformes > Pedionomidae > Pedionomus > Pedionomus torquatus. The sequence goes on along the minus strand of VZRU01016520.1, from coordinate 54,764 downwards.
GAAGCATGCTGCAGAGACGCAAAAGTAGTTTTTTCTTTGGCTATATCTATGTTAATTGCTAAAATCAACATTTTTAGGCATTGATAAATTTTGAAGTTATTAATACTTTCAAGTAAATAGTAATTTTCTTCCCTAATAGTGTCTAATGCCTTCCTTTTTTTTTTGGCAAAGCAAAATGAGTAAGCCTATCCTGAATAATACATGAATTATCTTTTCCATTATCTCTCAGGAAGTCCTGATTGTTTCTGAAACCTTGCGTACTACTGATCTGTTACCTGAGGAATGTGTCCACTCCCTCTATTGTATGATTACATGATGTAACCATTAATACGAATCTGTTGTTCAGTTGTTTTTTTCTGGAAAAATAATTAACAGTATCAAAACAGTGTATCTTTTTGTACAAAACAATCATTTTTCTTTGAATACATGTTCTTATAATCTATGTAAGTAGATGTAGATGAGCATATTATCTTTACAAATCTTTGCATATCATGTATCCTATTGCTTTTGTTGTTGAATCCTAAGGTAACTTCTGAATCAAAAATTCTGATCACAGTATGAAGATGGCCATTTAGTCATGCTGTTTCTGAAGAAGCCCAGAAGTAGGACTTCATTACCAAAGAAAATATTGTGAATATGTGTATTTCTGGATAAATCCAATAGTGGTAATGCTCATATGTGAAGTGTACATTTGTTCAATCAGAAGTACGTCACAGTAGTTCTGTGGATTATCATCAATTTAATAAATGAGATAGGGTATGTAAACAGCTATTTAATTCACAAAATTCAGACAGACCTATTTTCATTGCTTGCTGTTACTGAACATACTTACGTTGATATTTTTAGCAGACACACATTGTACTGATGTACTGTAGCTGAGAGAAGCCAGTTCTTTCTGAATTGCTATTTATAGGCTGGTCTGGAATGCTCACATGATGATAATGTTTGTGATTTTGGGTACTTATATTGCCAGCGATGCTATGGCAAAGAGCTTCTCAATATTTCCATTATACAGTTCTATCTCCAAGTGTATACCTAGTGCCTAATACAAAGCTTGGCTTGGAGACTGAGGATATACTTCCTCTGCAAGTGGAATAAATGTCGTCTTCATGTTTTTGTAAGAGCTCTGTGATTGCAATGACTTGTATATTTCATTATCATGTTGCTACAACAAATAGTAAAACACATGGAAGTTAAAACAAGGTCTGAAAAGTATCCATGGAAAAATGGTTAAAGAATAGACAGAAACCTGAAACTTAAGCGTTGGAGTTTGTATGTGAGGTCATCCTAGTACAGTGGAACTCAATCCAAAATGTCCAAAGCACAAACAGTTTGGTCCTAGGTTAGTAAGACCCTCTTGAAAATACAGGCCAAAATTAATGTCAGCATTTTGTTTCGAAGTGTTCTTTAATTAGTTTAGTTTCCCTCCAGTTCTTCCATGCTGTCATTTATTATTTTTTTCAAGAAGGAAGCAAGAAAAAACCACAAACCAAACAAAAAGCAACTTAATTTTAGGAGAGCAGGAGCAAAAAATAATCAAGCTGGCAGGATAGGAGTATCACTTATGTGTAGTTGTAATAAATTGCGTCAAGGCACTAAGGTGAAAACCAGATTTTATTTGCCAGCCGCTTAATGGAATTTCTCTGTCTCTCTTCTACCTGCCCTGTTATTTTTTTGCCTTTCTTTCTGAAATGGTTTGAATTACTTACTGCAGAACAGCCTCTTGGTGCTTCATTCCCATTTGCTTGGTATCACACTGCTGTGACAGTGCTGCCTGTCAGTGCAGACTTTGAAGAGGCTACTTTATGGTTGCTCTTTGCATGCCTATTCTTTTAACAAAGAGAAAGTTTGTCCTCTGCTGTAGCAGACCGAGGGGATCACAAGGTGGTGGCTATGCTTGTGCAGAGGCACAAGTCTGCAGCACTGTCACTGTGGCATCTTGTGTTGACATTGCAGTTGGGGGGCTGCTGATGCATCTGTGTCCCTTTATACCTTGAGCTGAAGACACAAGGGACCTTGGCTCACCAGCACTTGTGCTGCTCCAACTACATCCTGTGAGGTAAAAGTTAGAGATAGCGAGTAAAAGTTAAAGATCATGAGCAAAAGTGAGAGATAACAAGAACCATCCACTTCTGCTATCTACTACTATGGTGCATGGAGAAATGACTGCTAATTTGTCATTCTCTTCTATAATGAAATAAAAAAATATTATTTTCCACTTACCCTCCTGTTCTTCCCTTCCCAAAAAGTTGAAGAATTTATTCATTATGCATTGAAATAAGAATGAATTCATTTTTGAAGGGGATTTGAGCGTGGGATCCCCACTAACAGAACAAAATCAGGAGAGGATTTGAGGAGACTTTCTGGTGGACAAAGGAGGCTCTCCTCCCCAAGGGAAGTAGAATGGTACTAGTGATTTTCAATTTGATGAGCTTTTGCATTTTATTTGATGTATGCAATGTTATCTTCCAGAGAATTTTCTGAATGAGAGAGGATCTAGAAAATTCTTGATGCTCCCTGTCCCTGTAGTGCTTTATAAAAATTATCTCTATTAGTAACTATCCAGGAGTTGAGTTACTGTTGTCATAGTAACTACAGTACCTACTCTAAATATCTTAATACAGTTTATGTTAAAAAAGTGCCATTTGGAAAAGCTAAAAGGTTACCATTTTTATGTATGCTTATTTCATTCAGTTAACTTATTTTTGGCTTAAACTTGACACATAAATTTTACAAAAATTACTATAACTAAAGGAAACATTATACTAAGCTTTTGAGTTTTTGTTGTATCTGTTGGGAGTAGATTCCCTTGTGTAAAATAAGGAGGCTTAGAAGAGACACATTAAATACTACATAATTGCATTTATCCTTTTCTCTTGACTACTTACCTACAGATGTGTCACAAAGGAGCAGGCACAGGTGTGGTTGGTAAGACGTGCAGAGAATGTGCATTTTGGTGGGAGGTAGCGCAAGACACATTAAGTAGAAGCAGAATTGCAATCCCCAAATGTAGCTGCTCATTTTATACTGTAGTAATGGAGATGGAAAGCTGTGCCTACATTTGAAGGAAGCTTTTGTGTGTACCGTTTATCTTGATCCCTCACTATTATTTAGGATGTGAGGGGTAGGAAAGCTAAGATGCTTTTAGAATTTTCAACCGCAACCTGGGAATAAAGCAAATATTTTTAGCCCTTTAGATTTTGAAGAAAAAATACTGTCTCTAGACGTGCTTTTTTCTTGAAGTATTGTTTCTTGGATGCAGCTTTTGAATTGGATGATGGCACAAATCTGTTTGCAACATACTAAAAAAAAAAAAAAAGTACTGAATATTGCTTCATGTTCCAAGCTTTAGATTTTATTGAGCAGACAGGTCCTAAGCTAGAAGGGTGTTTTTTTGCTGGATTTCACAACTCAGTACTGTCCTTTTGGTTTCAGAGTTTTGTATAGCCTTTTTTCAAATTGCAGTGGTTTTTAATCTGCAACTTTTTCTTCTGGGACAATGGTAAATGTTGTGTTAGTAATGACATTGTCATTTCGGGTAATTGGAGAGAGCTGATCAAGGGATTCTGTGGTTAATTTATCAATGGTGTTAATTTAATTAAAAAAAAATAGTGTCTAGCAAAACTATTGGTAGCATTTTTAAGAATCTGACTTCATTGGTTGCTACAGTGCTTTTCAGTAATTCCTGTGTGACTGGTACTGGGTGGATAGTTTAGCTGAGGTCTCACACGTGATTTTGTTCCCTTTAGAATGGACATAGTCTTTCTGCAAGTTTCCTTAGCCTCTTTGTAAAAAGACTTCTAGAAGATTCAAGTCTCAAAATAATTCAAAATACAGGCTGCGATGAATTATTTTAAGCTAACAAGGTGCTGATATTTGTGCCTCAAGTGTTTTGAAGGACAAGAAGCCAGTTATGACCCAGGTTTGTTTTCCCTTGGTTAATAGAAACTACAGCCTCAGTAGGAATGAGACACATGTCCATCTGAAACCTTCTCTCTTTCTCCTGCACATCTTGTGTCTCTGCTTGGTCTGATATTTCTTCTTTTATAAATTAACTGGAGAAGGAGTGGATACTGACAAAATATATTGACACCACTGTGCTGCTGTTGAGAATGTGGCAGCCACAGAAAGTTGTGGGAGGACCTTCAGGTGGCTTGTGGCTGGCTGATAAAAGGGTACATGGACTGTGAACTGCAAAGCTCTTCCAACCTTACCTACCCAGCTGTGGTTTCTGGACTCCCTGTTCTCAGGAGAATCATCTTGGAGTTATGCTTGTTCAAGGGAAACAGCAGATTAGTACTCAGCACATGGGTGAAAAATGGCAAGGGACCTCTTTACAACCAGCTGGGGAATCATGTTAGGGAAGGGCAGGGAAGGAGGGAAGAAGCTTTGTGTCTTGGTGTAGCTGCAAAGTGATCTTGATGGCCATGTTTTATTCTGGCCCTCCTGTCTCAAAAATGTCCACGGGAACTGGGAAGTTCCACTGGAACTAGGAAGAGTATGGCAGTAATTGCAGTGAGCTGCCCCACTTTTACCTGAGGAAGCAATAAATGAGAAGTCTTTGGTCTAGGAGAATAGAAGTGGAGAGGTGAAGGGGGTATGATTAGAGATTTGTACATCCATGAACAGCAGAAGGAAATGATTTACTGTCTGTTATCTTACAAAAATGTGGGAGTTCACCTTAAATCATCAGGAGGTGAGTTCAAAACAAATGCTCATATTTAAACTGTGGACTGTGTCACAGGATGTTGTCACTTTTAAAAGACTATGTGATTAAAAATAGTTAAATTAATATGGATGAAAAATCATCAAAGGCCATGAAGCTCAAACATATCAGTAGATTCTGGCTGAAGTTTCTCAATGTGCCCTTGTCCTGCTGCTGCTAAGTTTTCTGCTGTGTTCATCAGGTGGCTTTATTAAAGAAACTAATGACTTTCTAGCATCTGCCCCTGTGATGTGCCAGTGATGTTGGACTTCACTTCTCTCTCCTTGGGTTCATGTTCCCAATTGCACGTTGACATTTACTGTGCACATTCCCTGCATTGGTACAGCTAGCTTCTGATTCTCTAAACTAAATTGGTGAATTTTTAAACTTAAGAATGGTGAAATAAACTAATGCTCCCCCTGACTTTCCAAACCCCCTCACCCTGTGTCTGTCTGGTAGAGGCACAGCTGAATGTGACATGCCATGGCATGGAACTGGGAGCAAAAAAAAAATAATGGAGAAGATCAGAAACTTCTTAAACTGCCTTTGCCTCTTAAACAATTACAGTGCGGTATTCTTAGGGCAACTGTTGCCAGTGTCTGTTAGTCTGAAGCTTACTCATTCTGCTTCAGACTTGAAACCCAGCGTGTACACTTTCAACCTACCTGTTTTTCTCCACCCCCATCCCCTGCGGAGTTAAATCTATTTCACCTGCAGCCTAATTAAAGATACAATCTTTGTTTCCAAAGTTTTTCTTTCATGGTTTTGGAGACGTTCTCAGATAGAACTTATTAACTAAAGTAGTTCTTCAGCTTTCAAAAATTAAGCTATTTCTATGGTTCTTGCCTTCTGTGTTCTTTGTGATCTTTAATGCAAACTGAAATCTGTTGTAATTCTTCCCTTTGCAATCCTAGAGCTCCTAGACGGTGGTTCCTCAAGAGTACTGTAGGAATACGGCAAAGGCTAAAGAGAGTTATGCTTTCTATGCAAAAATATTTTTATTTCTAAGAATGTTCTCATTTTCCAAACTATTTAAATGTAAATGTTACTTCATAAGCAATGCAGTATAAATACAACATAGGAACAATGCCATTTAAAAAAATGCTTGGTAGAACCTCTTTTGGAATATTCTCTACATTTCAGATACACTATGTTTTAAGGAACGTGAATTCAAGCTGATTTGAAGTTAAGATGGCTAGAGGACTGCAGAACCCACGTGAAAGTGTACTCAGAGCTAGGAGGGAAGCGAAACACATGAGAGCATGTGTAGAAAGCTGTGTTAGGTTGAATTAGGCTAGTGTTAAATTATGGGACAATGTTGGTACAGGAACAAATAAATGAGATAAATTTCTTCAGTATCACAAATCAGGAAAGCTCTCTGGACAGCAGGAGAATGACTAGACTTCCATGAGGCAGAACAACGTAACTGGTGTTAAATTGTTCAGACTCCATCGCAAAAGAGCTTACGGTGTTGTTGCCTGTGACAGCTCTACGCTCTAAGACCTGCAGATCCTTGCTCTGTGTTTTATTGCTTTATTCAGCCAGTTAATGTGTATTGGCAGATGTGATCTCTCTTCTTAGCTGTAAGAATAGACATAATTCATTTTCTGTTTCTGCCTTTTCAGGAAATACTGAAAATATGTTTCAGTTCTTTGGTAATTCTTTGGTCACATTAATGACATGTGCACCATAATATTGTGACCTTTTTCTAGGCCTTAAGAACTATCAGAGTCTAAGAAGTCTGTGATGACTTCTGTTTCTTTTATGCTGTCTTGTAATGTTCACTAAAACTGTATTCTAGCTGTGCTTGTGGTCCTGTGATTCTTGTCCATGTTTCCTCTTTGAAATCAGTATTTCTGATGTTGAGAACTGTTTGCAATACTTTGTGGGGAATCTTACTTTTGCCTTACACTGTAGCATTACTGTTTGTTTTCCAAAACATTATGATTTTTATGGGATAGAGGCCAACTCTGTAGTGTGCATTTTAAAAATGAAGTCTATTATAACAAAACAAACAATTATAAATTATGCCCCTCTTTTGAGTATGAATGATACACTACAATTGCTTGCATTCAGCTGTGAAGTCATTCTCCACTGAGGCGCTTCAAAGCTGTATCTGTCTTCCTTTAACTTCATAGACAGAGACTATATGTAAAGTCAGCAGAAAATCAGCTTTGTCTGTTTTAACCATTTCTGACTTCCCAATGTAAACTTTATTTTTTTTGTGAGGAATTATTTGAATTTGTACTTGATAGCTTCTGGCTCTTACAGAGGTTTCTTTCAGGGTTTGTCTCTAAGCATTTCATTTGCACTGGTGCACTACAGACCACCATTTTCTTGGTAATTGACTGTGACCATCTGCTTAGAACTAAAGAAAACGGAGGTTAAATTAAACCCCCTTTATCTGCCAGAGTAAACTAAAAGTTGCTACTGTGATGTTATAGTAGTATTGTCCAAGCTTGTTCACTGAAAATCAATAGGTGAAACCTGGATGCAAGTCCTTGCCTGATAACATCACTTGATGGGCACAATGCATAATACTCTTCACAGCAGACTGGTTGTATCTTTTTGGAGATGTGAAGAAATTTCAGTCATAAAAAACAGGTATGAAGCCCCACTGAATGTTGCTATGTGGCCACAAATTTTATATTTCACATTGAAAATGTCTTTCTGTGAAATTGAGATACATGGGTTGATGTGGGGAGCACACCATCTAATAATTTTTAGAGGTGGTTTTTATTGACTTTAGTCAACACAAGTCTGGGATGATATTATGGGTTACAAATTCCTGAATCACAAGCCTTGCACATCATCTCACATACTAATGTTTGTGCTACTACTGTGTGCCATAGTATCTTTAAAAAATTGATTTTAGCACTTTTCACAGAAGGGTTGAGGTTGTCAGGGACTTCTGGAGGTCACCTGGTCCACCCCCTCACTCAAGTAGGGCCACTTAGAGCTAGTTGCTCAGGACAGTGTCCAGAAGGCTTTTGAGTATCTCCAAGAAGGGAGACTCCACAGTCCCCCAGGCAACTTGTACCAGTGCTCAGTCACCCTTACAAAGAAAAACTGTTTCCTGATATTTAAAGGGAATCTCTTGTGTTGCAGTTTGTGCCTGTTGCCTCTGGTCCTGCCACTGGGCACCACTGAAAAAAGCCTAGTGCCATCCTGTTTGGAAACTCCCTTTGGGTGTTTATATACATGGATGAGATCCTCCCAGCCTTTATAAAAGAATCTGGAAACAGAATGATAGAATAACAGAATCAGGAAAAAAAAAAAAAA
>VZRU01016520.1:0-46759 GCA_013398155.1 Pedionomus torquatus | reverse complement strand
AAAAATTGGGACTGGAGGATTTTTCCTATGAGGAGAAGCTGAGAGGGCTGGGGCTGTAGAGCCTGCAGGAGAGAAGGCTCCGGGGACACGTTATAGCAGCCTTCCAGTATCTGAAGGGAGCCTTCAGATACTGGGATACAGAAGGGATACAGAAGAGCAGGAGAAGGGACTCTATCAGGGAGTGTTGCGATAGGGCAAGGGATAATGGTTTTAAACTAGAAAAGGAGAGATTTATATTGAATATTAGGAAGCAATTCTTTCCTATGAGGGTGGTGAGGCACTGGAAGAGGTTGCCCAGAGAAGCTGTGGCTGCCCCATCCCTGGGAGTGTTCAAGGCCAGGCTGGATGGGGTTTTGAGCAACCTGGTCTAGTGGGAGGTGTCCCTGCCCATGGCAGTGGGGATGGAACTTGATGATCTTTAAAGTCCCTTCCAATTGTAACCATTCTATGATTCTATTATTTAGTCCTGGAAAGATGTTAGACTCTTCATGTTGCTACATGTCTAAATATTTCTTATTTTGTTGTGTATAAACAATGTGTACTTCATTTTTCAGTCTAGGAAAATTTAGAGATCTTGCCTATTTTTCCATAGTGCTTGTTGTAGTGGTTGCATAGAAGTCTGGAGTGTTTGTCACTCCTCTCAATTATGTCTTAAAATATGGTGCGTGGTGAGGAGGTGATTGTTACTGCTGATGCATGATTTTGCATATCATACCCAATAGAGCGGTCTTGCCTGCAAGTTGTGCTGTAGAAAAAAAAGGAAACTTTGTGGCTCAAAGTAACATTTATATAAACCGTCAAAAATTCAGGCCTCACTGTGGAAGGGGGAGACTCTTAAATTTTATTGCTTTCACCTCCCCTGTTGTATAGGATGTGTTCTCTGACACGATGTTCAGCCCAGTAACTCAATTACCTCTCTGGTGTCTACCAGAAAAAAATCCTACCTCTGTCTGAAGCCCTCAGGTAGAAAATCTGAGTGCCATTATAGTTGTCAACTGGACATTATCTATTCTCAGATCCTAGAAAAGAGTTCAGGATGTGCTTTTCCCTGTTGGGCTCAGTAATTTGGTGCTTGATGCTTCTCATTGTGACGATTGTTAGCTGCCTTGGCAGTTCTGCTTTTGTTAACTGATAAACCTGGAGCACACACTGAGGAATATTTCTACCCTTTGGGTAACTTGTGATCCATTTCAGGGTATGCTACGTTACTAAAGCTAACTAGATTACTGCCTAAACTTTGTAGAGATCAGTGAAGAGATCTGTAGAGATCTCACTTTTATGAGTGCTATATGAGAATAAGTTCTCCGTTGTACTGGTCCTGCAACAACTCAGGAGACCTTTATTCACTTTGTCTGTTTACATAGAGTTGATTTGAGTTTACATTCTTGGTACATTGTTCCACACAATAAACCTTTTTTAATCCCTTGAATCATCATCATAATCTTTCTCTGCAGAGTGTCCCCTTTCTGGCAAGTGGTAGCAGTTGTTAATGCTGTCTGTTAAAGCAAATAGTGTAATATCAAAGTCACCAAAACAGTTGGTGTTGCAGCCAGCAACAGTGTTGACCTTCTGCAAAACCTTTTTAGTGAAGTGATGGAAATTGCTATATTAATGTATATTGTCATCAAACCTGGGGAATGTTTTAATGTCAAATACAAATTAATGAATTTTCTTTCTGATCAGTTAATTTAATGTCACTAAAAATGCATGCTAGGATGAAACAAAAATAGTCATTTGTGAATTTTGCTTAGTCTCAGACAGCTTTTCATACTCCAGTTACAGTTAAACAGTGCTAACATATATTTGCAGAGCTGTGGGAAAGGATGAACTGTCATGCCCAATTAGCATCTTTCTTGAAATCTCATTAGTAACATAAAGTAGATGAAATTTGAATAATAATTTTCCCTGTTGTGGTGCAAAGGAATGTGACGGTGAGACTTGGGAGTTCTTGTCTGCTGTCCAGCTTGAAGACATGGTCAGGACTCTGGCACATGTATCTTCAGAAACTTCTCAACTATATCGTTGTCCTGATTGAAAAAGAATATGCTTACCTCCCAGAAAAAAGAGTGAGGGTTTTTCCTTCCCCGCTGCCGTTTACTGAGGAAAGTAAGGGGTTAACAACCAAGGCTGAGATCCAGTTACTCAGTTAACACCTAGGCTTTAGTTCTTTCCAGTACATAGTCTTTCTTCTGACTAGAGATCTTCTGTCTTGATCCTTGTCAGCAAAGCTGCTAAATGTTCTTAGTTGTTTTGCAGCCGGTTGTAACGCTTGAGTTTTGAACAGGCAAACAAACAGAATGGAATTTGATTTATGAAATGCTAATTGCTTAGCAAACTTCGTTCACATGCCTTTGAAAGTGATCTCTTGCAACAAATACTGTATATAGTGATGAATGGGAGTGTATTGTTCAGGTAGCAGTGCCTGCAGAAGGGGTGTATCTTCAGTGTAGCCTAGTGTTTCGATGGTTCTTACAGGCAGCATTTCTGAAGGAATTTCTAAGGGGCAGTAGCACTGAAAGGCAGTGTTTGCCACTCGTGTTGGAGACTTAGGAGGTAGTTAATAGCTGGGAGTAGCTGACCCAAGTGACTGGTGGGTTGGGTGTGAGAGTCACAATAGAGCGTGTGCACAAGAGCTGAAATGCCACTTCATGCTTGGGGTGTTGCCCTCCTGAAGAGTGCTGGTAATAAATGTAACAGGATACAAATAATAGATGCCTAATAAATACCATGATCATTTTAATAACACTTCTAGCATACGTTTCCACATACTTTCCAGAAATAGACTGTTTGCCCTGACAGCGGTTTCATTGCATTCAGGCTAAGAATCATTCATTTGAGACCAAGATCCTATTCTTTTTTCCCTCCCTCTTTTCCTGGTCCTTCTGAACCAGATTAGTTAGTAAAAATCTCCTCCTTTAGATTCTTTTGCATTCAGTGTTATTGAAAAGGAGGGGAAAAAGCACAGTTTTGAAAGGGTTAGGACTACTTGAAGTAACTATCACAAGTAGGAATTGTAGGTAGAATTGCTTTCCTTTGCCATTTTGTGGTGAGGATAGTTGGATGTTAACAAGAACAAAATTAATATACTTTTGTTTGTGGTTATGCGGTACTTCTGGTAGGTGTAGCAAGTTTCTATTACAGTCACAAGAGTCTTGGATAAGCTTTGAATGAGTATGATTAAAGACTTGCGGAAAATAGATCATTTAATGAGAGAGGTTCTGGACAGGGTCTCAGCAGTCAGGATTGATTTAGAGTTATTTATTGCAGAACAGAATGACAATTTTAGTCATTGCCTTTTCAGTGAAACTAAGCAAATTAACTGAAATGGGATAATTTTTTTTAAAAAGCTTGTTTTATGTGGGAGGGTACACAAAATATTTTCTAGTGATAGATTAGTCTTTCTGCTTATGGGTGGCGGCTGTTCTAAGCCCATCGCCATTTGCAAATTGGTGTGCTGTTGTGTGTAGGACGGGTATCAGCCCTTTTTCAGACCATCAGCAGAAGTGTTTTTTACATGAACGCCAAGGCTTCTGTGTAAAGATTAGAACCTCTTGAACTTCAAGTCAACGAATTGCTGGCATTGGATTAATAATGCCTTGGGCAGTAAAAATAGTAAGAATTTGGGATTGAAGGTGAGTTAGGGATTGTGGTGTTCCAGGGCAGTTGTCACTTCTGTTTTCCATCTTGTAAATGTCAGAATATGATGCCTTTTGCTTATTTTAATGAGCTCATGTTGGTTTCCTAATTTATGGTGCCTTTTCTCTTTGTAGTTCATCACTGCTGTAGTGAATGAGCTTAAGTTCTTGGAATGGAACCCTGTTATGGTGAAACATCCAGGCATTTTCTAGGTTTCTTTAGTGTCATGGAAGTCACACTGCTACTGTAATGTATATTTTGTTTAACTTACAGTGCAGTATTTGCCATTATGATCTCAGTGTCTGGCTTTTCTCTCTTTACATGTGGTAGGTTTGCAATGAGTAGCACAGCTTCTTGATGTAGTGTTTCTATAAAGCCTGAGAGAACAACCTATTTTTACAGTATGCATCTGTTCCTGGTGGTGTTTCTGATTATGATCAGCTCCTACCTTATTAAGCAGGCACTTGCTCAATTGCTTTACTTGCTAAAATGTTTTTCTCCTGCTGTTCTTCAAAGGATTATTTTGCCTATAGAACAGACTTTTGCTGGGTAGGAGGATTAAATGGATACAGGACGTGCTGCCCACCTTTTGCAAGAATATAAAATAACTAATTATCCCTATTTGTGTATGTATGTGTGCTCATACAGTACGTGAAGTAACTCTGCCAGAATTCCTGGTATCGAGTTGTGATGCCAACTTCATTAGGGAGTTCTGCAGGAGGTGCCCCTGCCAAGCACAAAGGTAGGACAGTGTTCCCCTTCAGGGCATCGCCTCTGCCATTTCCTTTGATCATCTTCTGCATTTAAAAATAAAGGGGGAAATGGGCAATGTCTGTTTTCTGTGTAGATCAAATGGTCTACTGCCAGTAGCTGCAGTACATCATCATCTGAAACTGTTAGTGTGGCAAACGGCCATCTTTTTCTAGAGAAGTACTTTTGTTAACTAGTACAGTGTCCATCAATAATATATAGGCATGCTTTTTAAGATGCTTGGTATCAAGCCTGCAAGTAACAGCCTTCAGTGATAAACCATGAGACAAGGAAGGGTCTTAGAGCTGCAGGACCTTACCATGAAGGATAGGCGAAACATCATCTCTTTGCTTTTGCATAATTTACGTTGCTTGCAGTTGGGAGTGTTGAATGTCTGCCATCTCTACTGTCACTCTGAAAGCCTTATATATATATGGATAAACAAACAGTGAAGTTACTTTGATGGAGTAAAGCAAGGAGCTGTTATTATGATGGTCCTACCACTGTTTTGCTCCCTCACACTCTGCCTTTGAGTGAGGCAATCACACACTGCTGGTGATACTCTCAGCCTGAGTTGTAAGGCAGCCTGATTTAAAAAACAAAACAAAATTGAAAACTGCTCCCAAAGTACTTTCAATACTTGGTTTGAGCAGCTGGTCTTTAGATTCCAGAGATGCTGGAGCAGTGGTGAGAGGAGAGATCATGCTGAAATCACGGGGGGAGCACAAAGCTACACCCTTGCAGATGTGTAAAAGCATAACAAGTTCAATAACCTGTTGTGACTTGATGTAGCTGGTAAGAGGTTGTAGACTTCTGTAAAGAACTCATTAATTTTCTGGTATGACAGAATTCTCAACAGAATAAACAGCACGTGAAGAATATGTGGAAACAGAATTTTGGAAACTGTGGCTGTCAAATGCAGTTGAAGAGAGCTCAAAAGTAAAAAATATTCATTTTACCTCTCAGAGTGATCTTTTTAGTTTGCTGAGCTATAGGCTTACAGATAAAAAAAAAAAAAAAAAAAAAAAGAAGATTGGTTTTTTGGTTGGTTTTTTTTTTAACTCATTGTATAAAAGACTGAAGGATTCTCTCCTTTTTCTAGTATATTGGTAGTTGCTTGTAATGATTCTTTTGACCAGTGATCCTGAGGAGTGCATTGATGACTATGTAGCAGCTACATGTAAAGACTTAATTATATATTTGGGAAAAGAGTGAGCACCATGAACTTGCTGGGGTTGCACATGTGACGAGAGCAAAAAGGTATTTCAGACTCAGTGTCTTAGATGATTTCTGATGTAGTCAGCTTAACAGAGCAAGCTGCAAAGCCATGTGGCTCATTCATTGTCTGCTCTAGGTACTACATATGGTTACTTAACACAGCTGGTTTTGATTGCTTTGTCTTCATTAACTAATTGTGAGAATGGAAAAGAATCCCCCAGATACTTCCCAAAATGTGACATAATTATAGTTCTATTGTGACCTACTTGGCTTCTTAGCACAGCCAAATTGGAGATGAATTGGGCTGAGTGGGCGTTATTCTAAAGAATCTAGGACCTGTTTTTCAAAAATGCTTTGGTCTGCGATCTCCTTCTACATGGAGTACCTGGTTTTACACCTACATTCTCATTTTTAAATGTAACTTATCCCTGCTGAATGTGACATTCTTGACTAAGAGTAGGTGTGGTCGTGAAACCCCATTACATGGTAAGGGGAGAAAAAGCAATCATTGCAAGTTTTTTGATGTATAAAATGCTTTTCCTTCCAGTAGAAGTCACATTTGGTTGGAAATTCTGACAAGAAGGGACAAAAAACCAGGTGTAGTTCTGGAAACTATTAAGTCTTTAAGATGGCAGTATCATGTACTCCTGGATGCTCATTGTGCAAGAATTGTCTTCTGTTGCTTCCTTTTGCATGAGACTAGTTTTTGTCAGAATATTTAATGTCCGTTTATATCAACTTTTTATATGATAAAAGGAGACTCCTGTGAAACAGTGTAGGTAATTAGAAGAAAAAGGCTGAAACAACCTTTGCTGCTGTTAAACTCCTAGAGAAGCTCACTCCTCTCATCATGTTCTGTCACTGGCAGTGGGTAGATGGTGAAGTATGGATGCAGAGAGGAAGGTTTCTCATTCATGTACTAGTGTAGATCATTAGAACTGACATCTTGTGAATTAATTCTCTTAGCAAATGTGAGAAGCGTTATGGGTTTAGTTTTAGCAAGAGGCCCAGGAAAAAAAACTCATTTCCATCAGCACAAAGCTTTCTAGAAATTGGTTTTCTCCATCTAGATAAAAATTTGAGATACGTGTGCATTCTGTGGTCTGAGTATATGTTGGCCAAGCAGGACAGGAGAGGCTTAATATTGTTGTGAAATATAAAGCCTGAGTAGGTTCTAGGAGCAGACCTCAGCAGATGAGCTGCTCAGTTAAGTTAGGACATCTTTCTAGTGATTTTACTAAAGGCTTAAGGACAAAGGCAGGAGGAATTTCTGTTCAATGGGCTTTGTGGTCATTGAAATTCAGGTTTTTCCTCTGGCCTGTGACAATACTTTTCAGACTCTTGGTGATATGTACTTTGGTTTTGAGTTCTAAACGTGGGAGAAAAGTCAGTCTTCCATCTGAGTGTGCACATGGAATATGCCCTTCATCAGGTTAACCCAAAATCTTCTGGTGTGCAGATGCATTACAAGGTCAGGAAATACTGTGATAATTTCCCATAGTGTACTAGCTGTCTGCTTTAGAGGAGATTTTATTGTAATTCAAAAGGCATACCTGGGCATTGTCATTGACACCATGGATGATTAGACATGGAATCAAAACTTTTGGGACATAAAAATTCTAATTGTTGTATCTCTGTGATCTGTTCTCTGTCCTGTCCTTGTCATCCCTCGCCCCATTCTGGCTGTGACACTGAATCACCACATATGTATAGACAGTGTTTGGTAAAAATTGAGATAAAGCCAATCATTTATGAAGCTAAAAGCTGCTGATTTCTGGGAAAGAAACCATGAAGCACATATTATAAATAAATAAATAAATAAACCAAAGCAAAACAAAAAACCCTAGTGAAAAATTGATTGAGGCTAATGCAGGTTTTATAGCATGTCTTTAAGCTGCTACAGATGTGATTTCTGGTAAACTGTAAAGAGTTCCTTATTTATTAGTCTGAGTCCTTTGATTGAAGAAAGTATTTCAGAGTGTCTCCATCTAAATCACTGCCAGCATAATGGTTACAGTGAGTTAGGTTGGCTGGAACTTCCAAATAGCTTGAAATAAAAAATCTATCCTGTGAGCCAGTATAGCTGACTTATTCCAGAGGCCCTTGATCGTGTTGCTGCTGGCGATGCTAGCAGGTGACTTGCTGAATTGCTAGTTTGGTCTCAGTAGTCCAGGAGTTTGGAGCAGAAGGATGTGACATAGGGTGCAAAGCTGTAGCTCTTTGTGTTTTGAAATCCAGGAGATCAGTGATGAACATCTTGCTTCCAACTGGGAAGCTCTGCTGTCCACCAGTGGTTTAAAAAGTCACTATTGTGCTTTGCTTAAAATGGGCATCAAAGGAAGATAAGAAAAAACTTCCTGAAAAGTAATAGCTTGCATTACTTAAATAAATATCTTTTCTAAAAAAATAAAAATGTGTCAAACCATTTGCTTACTTTAATGATGTTCTGTACTTTTTCCAGTTGGGGCTTATAAGAATGATCTCAGAAAAAAAAACAACACCAAAACAGTTGATAAAGTTTCTGTTTGTGTTTATTTCAGTTAAACTGTTTAGTTTACTGTCAGCTTACGCTGAACCTCAGCAGTCTATCAGGAATTCAATAGGAAGACTGGTGTATTCTGGAATTATTTTTCAATATATGAGTGTATTTAAAAGCTTTCCAAAAAAAAACCTTGGATGACTTCCTTCAGTAGAAACTTCCAATTAGGAACTGGAAGTTTAGAGTTGGTGCTGGAACTCTGACTAGACAAGCTGATAGCACTGGACTTTCATCACATTTGAAAATTGAAGTGAAAAATATTTGAGGTACAGCTAAATGTATTTTTCAGTTGATAAGAGCGCGTTCTGCTCAAGTTCTGAGCCACCTGGCCATGAGTTAGCTGTGAGCTGAGCCAGGGCAGCCACTGTTAATGAAAGGGTAAGGCTGCAGTGAGTGATTTGGGTCTGAGGCAAAGGATTATTATACCAGTACCATGTACCAGCTGTGTAACTTCTGGTCTAGGCAGACACGTCATCTAAGGTATGAGATGAGAGTAGGCAGAGAAGAATGCTTAAGGATGCATTTGTGTATTTGCTTCTCTTTGGCTTGGTTATTTTTGTATTTTGTTTTTTCTTTTCTTTTGCCGAGCCTTGTGTTGTGGGTTGTGAAGAAAACTGTTCAGAGTATTGGTGGTGTCTGGTTTTGTTGGTTTTGGTTTGTTTTGGTTTTTTTTTCCCAGCTCTAACTTGGTGGAGTTAGTATGTGTAGTCTGGTGGATGAAAGCATGGCTTGATCCCACATGTTTCTACACTATCACTGTAG
Organism: Pedionomus torquatus; assembly: GCA_013398155.1. Taxonomy (NCBI): domain Eukaryota; kingdom Metazoa; phylum Chordata; class Aves; order Charadriiformes; family Pedionomidae; genus Pedionomus; species Pedionomus torquatus. The sequence goes on along the minus strand of VZRU01016520.1, from coordinate 37,854 downwards.
CCTCTTAATATCTTGGAATTTTGTGTGTTCATCCATACCTTTATATTATAAATCTTACTGTGTTCTCGGCTTGTGCCATTTTCTCTGTAGACCCTTCTGATTGTATTTTTTCTCTTCATCTACATTTTTTTTTCCCCTTGATGTACAGAGCAAGTGGAAATTTCTTCTGTGTGTTGTTTCAGACTTAATTCAATGCATAATGTAAACATAGGTCTAAGGTTGTAGTTTTCATGAATGGCCATAGCTAGTCTGATTCAGCACCATATTTTCACCTCCTCTCTTACTGCACAGGGCTGCACAGTGAGACAGAGCAGCAATCTCACTTGAAACCAATCCCACCAAAAAAAGGCATGCTGATTTGATTTTCTATGTCTCGTTACAGCTGCCAAAATAAGTGTAAAAGCTTTAAAGACAAGTTGAAGTACTCTGAGCTGGTGTCATTCGTTTGGGGGCTTCTTGTCTCTGCTTTATTTCTGAGAGCACTTGGAGTTGTGTGTGAAGGGTAATGGTGGTTTTGCGTTGGCTTCCTATGTTCTGTGTAGACTTTCTGTGGCCAGGGAAAAAGTCGGTTTGTTTTTCTTCACACTTCTATAATCTGTACAAGAAACATTTGTTTGACTCTTGCCTTGGTCTTGGCTGTGTAGCACTGCTGAAGTTGGTGGGGCTTCAACCTGGCACCTTGGTCTGCCAGTTTGCAGGCTCACTTCGTTTGCCACAAAGGACAGGCTGTTTTGACTTCACCAATGAAGAAAACAGATGCTTGTCTTCTTTATGGAGCTCAGTGCTGTTGACTTTTTAACCTATAAGGAATCTGACATTTTCCTTAATTTGTAATACAACTTCACATTAAAGAGAAAGTAATTATTGGTTAAAATTCTGTGCTGTATAATAAACATATCTTTTTATTTGGTTATTCTGAATTTCAGAAAAGTTTAGATCATAGTAATAATGTACATTAACTTTGTTTCTTCTCTCTTTCTTTGTTTCCTTCCCTTTATGTGAATGATCCATACTTCTCATCATCGTTGCCGATTATTTTTTTTTTTTACCAATCATCAAGAAAACCACCTAAGGTAAGTATTTTGTCTCTTTTTCCATTTGTATCTGTGTGAAAATGTTGAGCAATGCAGAGATATTGGGCATGTTCCTGTAGTACGTGATCAATGCAGCTTTGATAAAGGAACATACATGAAAAAATAAATCTATTCCTTATACTTCTTGATAATTCCAGAAGAATATGTTTTAGTCCAACTAGCATGCAGGCAAGGCACATGACTTGTTAGAGCTGTGACCAGGACAAGCCATGATTTTAATGCATTCGTAAAAACATTTGGAAGAGTAAAGAAGTATTGTGTGCAAAACATTGCATGTAATGCTTAGAAGTTAAAATAGTGTGTTTAAATAGTGGCGAAATACATCTAGTAAGAAAAAAACTGTTCTTGTTTCTAATTTGTGTAAAAGTGGCCAAAGTGCACTGTAATTCACCTAGAAAAGATGCTCTGGGTTGTTTGTAATGCAGGGGGAGAGAGGGAGAATGTGTGTTAGGTGTCTATTGGGTAAGAAGGAGCCCTAATGGGATGACAAGTAAAGTATGGGTACAGGGATGCTGGCAGGGATAAGGTGAAATGACTGAACTACATCTTGTCAGCACATGCAAAACTGTATTGTTATTTTGCTTCAGCAATTTAATGACAATTTTATCCTTTCTGTTTCTGTTGGATGGTACTTTTATACAGCAGAAAGCTGTAGGTAGTTCTGAATTAGGTTTTCTTTTATGTTATTCTTTGAATTGTAGGTCTTCAAGAAACAGTGTATGCCAGTCTGATGTGACTTGTGGTATAGCCCAGTGTTCTATGGGCCTTATGGGAATAGAAGTTGGGATGGATATTGATCTATACATAAATCTTACATGGATATTGATGTACTTTATAGTTCAGTTATTTTATATGTGTGCATGCATATATATATATGTATAAAAACTTAATCATCTATTGTTTTTATTAATCGTTTTAAGTGTCAGAAGAAAATATCCTCTCAGTAAGTGATGTGTATTATTCCCAATAGGTAGGAAAGAATGGAATAAACTATTTTAGCATGAATAATCATATTTGGAAAAAAAAAATAAACAACAACAAAAAAATGTAATTTAAGGTCACAGCAGTTGAAAATTAACAACACTGATGTTACAGTTTAAAATGTACTGTACTGATATTTTTTTTCCTGGACCTGGGTGTAATGTCTCAGTTTTTTTGAAAGCACTTAATAAAGTTTTTGTATCAATCTCAGTTAATATAACTAACACAAAAAAGTTTAGTGATTGTTAATATTTTTTTAAAAGCAGAAACCCTCCTTTCATGTTGTTGTAATTTCACAAAAAACTTTATGAGAGCCTTCATTTTCTGAAGTATATTGATCGTGTTCCATTATAGGCAGATAAAGTGATTCTTGACACCATGTGAGAGTGTAATTACGGCCTTGCATTTCTGTGACAAAAACATAACAGCTGTATTTTTGTGTATATATACCACGCTAATGTTAGGTATATAGGTGGTCATTAACATCCTGGAGCTGTAATGCCGAAACTTAAGATGTGGGAAATATGTATCGGTTTAAGGTAGCAGAATATGATTCTTACCATCAGTGGAAATAGGCTTTGAGAGATGGTAAAGATGTGATACGAGATTTGGATGTTTCACGATTTATACAGTTTTTAGGGTACTGCACATAGTTGATCTTCAAATTAGGATTTTTTTAAAAATGAAATTTCATTAATATTTGAGATTTCTTTCTATTTAGTTTAATGAGCTAGTTTATCATCAGTCACAGGTGAATTGTGATCCCAATTCAACTTGTTAGCTCAGAAGCTCTGGTAGAAATGTTACATAAGGATATTTTTCTACATAAGGAGTTGTTTTTCTATTTCTACAAACATGGGGTTTATATATATTGCTAATCTTGAGCTTTTAGCTTAATCTTGGACAAAGGTAGAAAGGCTGTTCTGAGCTGAGATTTGTAAACTATGCCCCCAGCTGCTTTCACATTTTCTCTTCTGTGATGCATCTTGTGTCCTTCATACTGGGACCAACTTCTTTCTTCTTCAGTTCTTTAATGGCTGCCATTTACATTAAGCTTACTGGTGTAGACTTTGTTTGCCATTTTCTAATGTATCTCGTTTATGACTTAACTCCATCGGCATTTGTAATAGGGATGTAATGTAATACAGGTTCCAGGCCAGGCTGGATGGGACTTTGAGCAATCTGGTTAGTGGGAGGTGTCCCTGCCCATGGTGGAGGGGTGGAACAAAAAGATCTTCAAGGTCCCTTCCAGCTCTAACCATTCTGTGATGTAGGAACAACTGCCTGCTGAATGAAAAGTTTTCCCTTGCTTTTTTTCTTAGCAACCTGTAGTCAGCCCTGTAAGTCACGCTATATATCAAACTGACTGCTTCATTGAGATTCGTGTGAGCAATATCCACACCTGTCCAGCATAACTTTTCTCCTTTAAAAAGATTTAAAAAAAAAATAAAATTCTTCTAGCTAAAAATCTACAACCTCATTTTAAGCTACATGCAGAGACCTGCATCACTGTTTTGCTGTGGAAGCCGTAACCCAAAATAATAATGAACGGGTGTCCTAAAACTGCTGTAGATTTTTGCTGAAGAAACCTGAATTAAAGTCCCATATCTTGTTGTAACTTAAACTTTGTGGGTACCCGAACAAGTATTTTGTTTAATATTTGATAGTTATTAACACTCCGAGTATCATTCTCTTTACCTTAGCAATGGCCTATGTAAGTCTATTACCTAGGGTAATGTGCACACTTATGGTTACTCTGAATGTGATAGAACTAGCCAGGAAGGGCTAGATCTTGGTACTTTCTCATAACTTTCCATTTTTATGCACATATGCTGTGATGTTTGTGAGTTGAAGTTCTTACAAAGAATATAAAATGAGTACATGCTCAATATGAGTTCATATACCTATTTTTACTGTGATCTTCCTATTGTGCAAGTTCTTTCCTGATGAGTTGTGTTCCATTACTTGTAGCTCTATCTGTTACTCAACTGTTTCTAAAATACAACGTCCAATTGTTTTTCCATATGTCGCACCACTGACTGAAAATATTAGGACCCGTCAAATGCTACGATAATAGAGCTGGGAAAAAACCCCACCTTCCTGGTCATTTAGAGCCATTAAAAATTTCTAGTTTAGAAGTTACTCTATACCCTAGTGTGGCAAGTTCTTGGCAGCTTCCTTTTATCTAACTTTCTCTTTAAATGCTAGGATGAGGTACAGAATCTCGCAAAAATTAAGATTTTATGGCTTGTTTGTTAGTTCCCTCTGTAATTTAAAAGCCCAGAATGATTTTACATTTGATTTTGAGAACTGGCCAACACCATATATCTGCTTGTGGTTGAATGCCAACCTATACAGGCACCTGAAATATGCATATACCTGTCTTTCCTAGTTTTCCCATTTCATGTACCTTCTGAAAATACACAAAGCTGCCTGGTACGGTGGCTGTGGAATTGACATCAGAGCAGTAAGAAAGCAGAAATACTCGGGGAATCACAGAATTGACAGAGTTGGAAGGGACCTCTAGAGATCATCCAACTCCCCTGCTAAAGCAGGATTGCCCAGAGCACATCCCTCAGCGCTGCATCCAGGTGGGTCTTGAAGATCTCCAGAGAAGGGGACTTCACAACTTCCCTGGGCAGCCTGTTCCAGTGCTCTGTCACCTTCACCACAAAGAAGTTTTTCCTCATATTTGAATGAAATTTCCTAAGTTGCAGTTCATGCCCATTGCCTCTCGTCCCTATAGTTGTAGAGACTTACTCAAAATGCTTAGAAGAATAACTGAAAGTTCAGGAAATCCTAGTGAGAGATACAGGTAGCAATTTTAAACTTTGAGTTTAAAATAAAAAATATTGGCTTTTTTTTAATGTTAAAACACTTAAATGCAGTAGATGTTCCAAAATGTAGTTAAAAACTAATTCACAAGAGGGTGCTTGAAGTTTTGAAATGTTCTGTTTGTGTGTCACAGATCTCTCTGTTCAAATATGTTTCAATAATACTTTTGATTATAGTTAATTGATACAGTATTTATATAATTGGATACAGATTTTTGATTTTGAGTGTTCTTTAAAATACTAAGAAAGCATTTTGAGTGCCCAGTAATGCCTAGTTTGAGTATTGGCTGAGTATCTGAGACTTCAGCATTAACGGAACTTCTGATCACTTTGATAGTCATCTTAACCAGGGGGGTTTATACCTTCTTTAGGAAAATGGGTCTTGGGGAGAAAAAAAAAAAAAACAAGGAAGAAATTAGTGATTTTTCTGCATACTTCTATCAAAAGAAAAAGTAATAGCTGCTATTTCGGTTTCCAAGGAAGAATTATCAATGAAGATGGGAGAGATGAGACTTAGAGGGTAGTTTCATAACATAAGTTCTATATCTTGACCCCTTGTGTGCTTGCGTGTGTTCTTGGACTGCATGTCCTGCAGTTCCTGCACTGAAGGTCAGGAAAATAAACTTTGTACAGAAAAAGTGATTAAATGAGTCACTCTTCAGGTAGGACACTGTCCTACAGGCATTTTCTGTAGAGTGTCGCTGTTACGTATGCACAGAAGAGCCTCACTGATTGGGACCAGGTTTCTTGCTCTTGTGTGCCTTATTTCTTACTCTGTTAATTCATGCATTTGGAATCTGTTTTCCTAGAAGAAACTTTCCCAAAGGTCTAAGTTGTCCTGAAGATGGCTTTGATTTGGTGCTTCCTCAAATTATTGATGCTGGGAATGTTCAAGTTTGCTGTCTTGTCATCACCAATCAGAAGTAACTTTGAAATTTTTGCCTGCCTGTTTTAATGGAGAAGAGAATTTTACTGTAGTGGCTTGACATGTTTTGCAGATAGTGTGCGTCTCAGCAGTTTCTACTTTTTTTTTTGCCTAACTTTCCTTTTTTGCCCCCTCCCTTTTTATTTTTAATGTAATCTTGTTGCTTCTGTTAGAAGGATTTGGCAATTTTCCAGAGTAGATTTTATAAATAGCCCAAGTCCATGTTCTGGCTTCTTATGTTTAGTATGAAAATATACTAAATTGCTATATTTACATTTGTTTTATCTTGAGACAGAATTTTTATTTTCCTATTGCATAATCATTTTGGAACTTTTATAAATCAGTCTGACTAATTTTTACTTTTTGTAGAAAAGTAATTGGTTGGGTTTTTTTGTTTTGTTTTGTTTTTAAGAGAAACACTTGGCTGCAAGTGCATATTTTAGTTTCGGAAGTCTCTTTACAAGATCGGTGTTTAAATTAAGAGTCATTGAATAATCCTGTCCCAATTTTCCTCGTTAGCCAAGGGGATAATGTGTAGGACAATAGATTAAATTGGCCTGAAGTACTCCTTTATTGACATTTAAGTAATTACAGATGAGCACGTGTAGCTGGGTAACCCTTCTGAACTAGGATGTGATCCACTGCAGCAAATACTTGATTTCAAGGGGAAACACTGGGCATCTGGTAGATTTGGATCCTTGCAATTGTTTTTAGTTGTTGTTTTGTGAGGTTTTTTGCAATTGAACTGCTGGCTGGTTGATTGTGGAGAGATTAGGTATTGTCACTGAGCCCCGTGTGGAAAATTTCCATAGAAGTGGAATGTGAGAAAACACTATTTCTTGGCCTGTAAAAGTTAGGAAAAAGGGTAAGAGTGTTCTCACTGATGGCAGCTAGTTCTTCATGCTTAAATTTGAAGCATGATGAACAAATGCACACAAATAATTTAAAATGTCTCCTACTTACGTAGCAGTCTAAAGATAAGGTGAAGTAATTGCTGCGTTTTGCTTGTAGTTCATTGGCAAAACTGTGTCTTTGATTCAGTCACAGCAGGGAACGTCCTGACTCATGAAACTGTCTTTTTCTATTTATGCTGCAGTGAGTGACTCAAGCCTCCCTGTTAGATTATTATTATGGGGATTTTTGTTTGTTTGTTTCTCTTTAGAAGAGAATTCCAAAACTCATTTCACTTTTTGTGTTCTCTTAGTATCTTGTCTTCTTCCAGGCCATTAATGGGTTTTGCATTAAGATGGGGGAAAGGGAATAAGGTGAGGTTGCTGTACTATCTGGGTTTATCCTTCTGAAATATTTACAGGAAGAGTTAAGTTACAATATACATGTAAATTAGATAGCATAGTAATTTGGCATTAGCAGAGAAGACAAGTTGTTCTACAGTCCCGAAAGGAAATGATCCTTCCTCTTCCTCACTTTAGGCTTCATCTCACAGGGAAATTTGGTGTTTCTCCAAATGGAGCCTGTGGCTCTTGCTCTACATTGGCCTGCACAGTTTGTCTCACTGAGGAGATCAGCTGCTAGAAGACCAGGCGAAGAAAACCTTGGCTCAGGAAAAGTTTAATAAAGATGGTTGTCCAGGTTTTTTCCCTATCTCTTGCGATCCCAAAAGAAAAAAGTGAATAGAATCTATATCATTAACTCATCCACAGTCAGTTTACCATGGTAAAATGTGGAAAATACATTGCAGCTTAAAGTGGGTTTGTGATGATATAAAGCTGTCAAAACAAGAGTCTTAAATGTTTGTACCATGATGTTCTGAGATGTGCAGAAAAAAAGTAACTTGGATCAAATTCCAACACATTAAGTGTTTTTACAGGACACTATTCCAGGTCTACAAGCCCACTGAGCACAGTACTGAATCTCATTCAATTTCTACCCAGCTGGAACTCTTGATCAAAGTGATATTAAGTCTTTTCATTACAGCAGCTTGGCTAATAGAGTCACGTTTACTCCTTGTAATTTTTGAGCTTCCTCTACTGCAATCCATTACTCTACTCTTAGTTTAGGAAGTTAATTTGTTACTATTTATTTGCTCCTTAGGTAGCAATGCTCTTCTTTAAGCATTAGAAATCCAACCCATGGTAAATATTTTGTGTGTCTTGTATTGATGTCTGTGGAATAGTCATCTCACCAAGTTCTGTACATTAAATCCTTTTGGTGCTGTTTCATTACTGCTGGCAGAAAGTTCTGTCAGCATTAGTGCCTGCAGAATGTGGAGCTAATTATTAGATTTTGGCTGTGTTTTGAAGCATGTATTAAAGGGTACAGTAAGCAGTATTTTGTATTGTGTATAGTGCAGTTAGAAAAGAAGTATTGCAGTTCTGCAACTCTCAAGATTTCCCAAAAGTATTCCTGCTGATGAAGCATTTTAACAGTTCTGATTTAGGATTTATAGAAACAGTAAAGTCTAACTGCAATTGAAATAGTTATGGATTTTTTACTATAAGTGAAATGTCTTGTGGCCAGAGTTCCTCATTTGTCTTTTTATGTGCTTTTATAGGTGTTTGCCTTTGATCACTGCTTCTGGTCCATGGATGAATCAAACACCACAAAATATGCAGGTAAATAATTTTCCACACTTTGGACAGGGTAAATTATTTGAGAATGTATGAGAGCCTGGGCTTTTGTTTTTTGGGTTATTTGGGTTTGTACTGTTGATGCTCAATTGACTCCTTTACAAAAGCAGGCTTCTCATTTTCAGAGAGATTGAATCATCAGAGTGCGAGCACTGTTCAGGAGGGATGCTTTTACATCTAAGCTATAATGTTCCTTTTTTAAATTTTTTTTTAATCCTCTGAAAGAGCCTCTCTGAGCATTGTCTTTGGCACTTAAAATGAAATTTTGGTTCTGCATCAGAAATTGCTTCTGAATATTGCTAGTGATGAAACTGTGAAAGTGTGTGTTTTCAGTGCTCGGTGTTCCTGTGCACAAGAGAGGAATAAAGCATGTTCGGAGATGGTGCTGTGATTGCAGATCTTCTAAGTCATTCATAGTCTGATTGTTCAGATCCCTAATGATTTTGAGTCATCAGCTTAGTGACTCCTTCCTCCCAACTGCTGGATAATGCAGACAAGAGTGTAACCCCAGTGGTTAGTTTTCTCATAACTGGATTTGTGTATTAGTGTATTCATACTTTATAACATCTTATAAAGTATGTTTTGATAGAGATGTCTCTGAACACTGGGATTTCAAGGCTGTGGTCCATGGAAAGGAGAAAAAAGCATAACATTCAGTTTAGATATTCATCTTAGGAAATTTTGTGGCCCGTAAGAAATCTTGACTGTTGATAGGGTTAATTAGCTCAAAGTTTGGGACCAGAGGTCTAATAAATGAACTGTCCTGTATTTATGTTAAAATGTATGTCTGCTGTAATCTCTAGTATCAAAGCCCAAATCTTAGAGGTTGTACTTGACTATAGATTCTGCTCTATTTCTTAACTTGCCTGAGCAATGACAGATTTCTTCAGGGGAAAAAAGTTCTTCATCAGTTCATTTTTCAGTAACTGCATTTGCACTGAGCAGGTCCACTGCACAGAATTCATAGGTCAGGCTGGCAGAGCCCTCGGAGCACCCTACAGCTCCTTTTGTGTGCCTGCATACCTCTCTTTCCTTTGAATGGAAGGAGACAATGGTATGCACCCAGATCTTGGCCTCACAGAGTGTGCAGGTGTGGGATGCACCACGATGCTATCCCACCTGTGGAGAAGAGAGAGACCAGAGGAACACCTCAAACCAGTTTAACTTGTTCCTGTCTTGGTTTAACCTACCTCAAGTGAACTCAGCAGGCGTCTACACCTATTTAGTTCTACTTTGAGTCAAAACTAGATTTTCTCTAACCTTTTTCAGAAGTTGTCATTGAATCTGTCTTATCTGAGAACTGAAGTTTTATTATTGATAATGCAGATGAACCTTTTGTTGGACTAGACTCTAGAAAGCTGTTGCCCACCTCTCTTGTGTTTTCATATCTGCCAGAAAGCAGATTTTTTTGGTCTATTCCAGGTAATGTTCCTGACAGAAAAACCCAAAAAGCTGTTTCCCTCGGTGGGTTGGTGGTTTGGGTTTTTTTTTTGTTTGTTTGTTTTGTTTTTTTTTTTTTTTTTTTTTCATAAATACGGTAAGAATGTGAGCTTCAAGGGTTGCATATGAAAAACAGTGCTTTCACTGAATATATTTTTTAAATGGTCTTGAAGTTCACTTGTGACTTCCAGCCCTCATGTTCTAGAACATAATGAATTTGGCAGAATATCAAGATAAATCAAGAAAAAACTGTTTCAGGCCAAAGTTACTGGATTATTGCTCATTCACTTGCTTGTGCATGAACTGATACTCTCCTGTATTGCAGTAGTATGTCATGTTTTAGAGCCAACAAATCAAATGCTAAAATGGGAAAATTTCAGTTTTTACATATTTGTAGTATTAAGATGACCTAAGTCTTTTTCACAACTTGGCCTAAATTCCTGCTAAATTACTGTAGTAAACAAGAAAAATATGATAACTGGTTTTGGTTGGACTTTTTTGATAATTCTTTTGTCTCGTGGAACAAACCCCTGTTGTCCTAGACGCCTTGCAAATGCACATGCTGTCTGTGTCCGGAGATCACACCCGAGACTCTTGCAGAATTAACAAGCTTAAAGAGTCCAAACAAGCCACCTGGCAGCCTGAGTTTTTGAGCTAAGCCGTAATTTCTTGGTTGGATGCTGAACTACAGAAGGGGTGCTGTTCCAGACACTAGACACGTGTGTTAAATACTTCCTGCCCAGAGTAACTCTGCATCGATGTGTAAGTTTAATGTCACCAGCAAGAGCAGTGATTAGTTGCACAATTAAAAGGAAATGCATCTAAAGCTTGAAAGTGCAGTCCAGAGTGCTTCTAAGTAATAAGCTTGTAAATGTAAGCTTCAAGCTTAAGTAAAATTCTTGAAGTACAGAAAGCATGTGAGACAAATCTAATTACTTCAAAAAACCCTTTATCTGCATCACAGAAATACAGTGGAAGGATGTGACAGTGGGAGCTTTAACAAGAGATTCTCAAGTACTAAACTACCCTATCAGTTATTGCTCTCTGTGCAAAACTAAAACATGCTCATCTTGCATATGTTGAATAGATCTATTATTGTGCATATTCTATTAAAAGACTTTGTTGATTGGCCTGTGGGACATCAGAAAACCCACAAAATGGTGTACACTGTGGACAACATACATCTCAATTCTGCATTAACTTCTGTGGATAACTCTTCCACATTCAGTGGGGTATTCTGGTGGTTTTTTTAATATCAACAAAACAAAAGTTCATGTACTTCTGGAAATGCACATTTGTTACAGAATCTTTAAAGCTATCACACATGATTATGGGCTGGTTATATTTTTCACTTAGATCTAGAATACTGCTAGCACTTCCTAATGTTATTTGCACAAGAGCAAGATTCTTGTTTGGACAAACTTAATCGCGTGGGTAATTGGTAAAAATTCTCAGGCTGACCTGATATGAGATTAGTCATCTCTTACATCAAACTCATTATGTGAGATATCTTCATCTTTCTTGGCTGAAGCTAAGGCTTATTTTGTACTTAATTTTCTTTCTGAACTCATAAGTAGGCAGTACAAGTGATCTTATTCCAGTTTGAAAGTTACCTTCTCTTTCCAGCATTTGAAAACAATGGGGATTGTTGTTGCTGTGAGGACCCAGTGCTGTGTATTTAGATTGTAATTTATATTTCAGTAAATCCATATGCATGAAGCACTAAACTATCCTTTTCTTCTTTTGTTTTAATGATTGTGGTAACAAAGCAGGGTGTTGGTAGCAGATTTTTTTTTTCCCCCACTGGGTTCTGAATTCTAAAATGGTCCGGCAATATCACTAACCTAAATAGTGAAAGTTACCTTTATTTGAGGAAAAACATCTAGAGAGGGCATCTTTGTAGCTGCACTTGCAGGATTGTATCTCTGGTGAAGACAGCAGGGAGACTGGAGCACAGAAGATGTGTGAACTAATTCACAAAACATTTGTGGAAGCCCTGCTTTGGGTTCAGATTCTGCAAGAGGTGGAGGCTCTTTAATGACCCCAGGGTAGAGATTGCAAGATGCAGAACCTGCTCCGAATGTCCCTTAAGACTGAAAATGAAGTGTTTATGTCGAAGTGGCTTTTGTTTTAATCCAACCGATTAGTAGGTGGAGGATTATGCTGAATACTGAGGCTCTGCATTTCTGTCCAGTCTGGGGCTCCATTGTTCCAAGCAAGAAATGCTCACGAACCTCTGGCTTCATGCTGATGCCTCATGCTCGCTCCTCAGCCTTTTTTCCAATCATTTAGTTTTGGAAGACAAAGTTGGATGTTTGGTGACTACATGAGCCTCTTATCTGAAAGGAATAAAAAAAGCAACCAAACCAACCAAAAATGGGTCAATGAAATAGATTATAGATTTTTGAGGAGGGAGGGGAATTTGGTTGTAGGACAGAATGAGTTTGCCTTGATCTGAAAAAGGGATGAGTTTTGCCTGGTAGGCTCTAGGAGAGGTGTTTTGAGAGCATGAGAAATAACTTCTTGTCACTATTTGGATCAAGAGTCAGTTCATGAATAAGGACACACCTGCTTGCCTTGAAAAGCTCACAGATATGAATAACAGCTTGGCATTTTGGTGAAGGGGAGGCCACTGAAAAATTCTCAGAGACAAGAACAAAGAATTCTCTTTACAAGTTTAGACAACAGAAAGAGCCTATTGAAGTCTGCAATGAAGTGGATTTTTAAAAGGAAGCGAAGAAACCTTTCTGTTTGGGAAGGATTCAAGAGGCGATATAAATAACTACAGTAATACTTGGGCTGGTCTGTTTCAAGGACCCCACGCTGTACTGCCTTGACCGTGGATTTTTCTTAAACTCTCTAAGTTACATCACATTTGGCCTGAAATTTGAGATCAGTGTTTCTGCAGTCTGTGCTGTCCCAAGAGGCTAAACCGCCTGACTTCTGGCTAGAATTTTATATGAAAAATCATATTTGCTGATTGCTGCTCTTCCAGAAGCTGTTTTAAAAGGAAACAAAGCAGGCAAGTGGCTTAAAGAACTGTATGCTTCTGCCCTCATGAAAGACTGTAACCTGTGGATTATGAGCAGGCAGGAGAGTCTGACCGAAGTTCAGGCCTGCCTATTTAAGCTCTTTTGTGGGAGAAGCCTATCCCTTTCTTACTGTTCCCTTGACTTTTCCTTTTTTTTAATTATTATTTTTTAGGACTGTAAGTAGAGTATGTGGCACTTGATTTTTATATTGCATAGCTGATACCTGACCAGTGCATTTTTGGGGAAACTTAGTTATTCAGTATGATGCTAGCACTGTACAGGTCAGCCACTTAAAATGTAGATGTTGTGGCATCTAATTGAAAGCACTTGAGACCCTTTAGTAGATTAAAACCAATACTGTAGTGTCAGACTGCTGCCATGGTTAGATGATGCTATTATGATGCTATTATGCTTTTAGATTCTTGTTAAAGTGACAAGACATCTTTTTTCCAGTTTTAGAGGGAATGAGAGACGGTTGTCTAGCAGAACTTTTAATAATTCTGATCTCTGCAGATCAGGTTTTATTTTAACTTTTAGATCGTGGAACCAACTGCAATTTATTACTGTCAAGATTTGCTTCTTAAAATGTTCTGAGTTAGAGATTAAGACTTGGCTTTTCAGTGTTCTACATAATGAGTATTTGTCTTTGTTTTCAGGGACTTTTTATTATCTTACATATTTTCCAATTTTAAACAATTTATGCTGGCTCAGACATTCCAACTAAGATTTTCATATGCAGCACTGTGGTAGATAATGTGAAGGTTTTATTTTAGAATTGTTAATAATTTAATAGCCACTATTAACGTGCGCTGCCATACTTAGCTACCTTTACTTTGTCTTATATGTTTGCCCTTGAAATACCCAGCTATTACAGTAGGTAGAGAACATGTTTAGTGCAATACTAAATGCCCTTGATGCATGGTAATAGCACAAGCATGGAAGTCCCAGGGTTATGTGGAGGTTAAAAATCTAAATCTGAGAGTAGGACAAGTTTCCTTTGGCTTTCAGGTAGCTCGCAGATACCATTTTGAATGTAGAAATCTTCAATATCTTTAGTATGGTTATAGCTAAAAAAAAAAAGTGTTTATTATCTCAGTTTATGTGTTTATGGAATAACGTCAAAGCATGCCAGAGTGCTGAACATGTGAAAATGTTCAGTCCTAAAGGCCAATGGAAAGATTCTTAGGTTATTCTCCTGCTGCAAGTGGCCTTCTGAGGGATTGAGAGTTACTCACTTCATCTTAGGCGTTCCTGCTGTTGGCATCAGGCTTGCAGTTGTGCTTGTCAAAATGCATAGGCAATGTCTTGAAGCTATGAAGGCAATTTACAGCTGTCTGGTGAAAGTGAAAAAGGTTTCCATATTGTCTTGTTGCTTTCCAGTACATCTTCAGAATTGAGTAGGCATCCGCCGCTATTTCTCAGGTTTTGATGAGCAGAACATCCCTAACACTGGGTGGATGTGGTTTCCTACCATGGTAGCATCAGAGACACCCACGTATGCCATAACTAGACTTACAGAGCATCCAGCAACACTGTCTGATAACCTTTCTCACTTCACGTTAACAGTCTTCTTTCTTGAGGGAAATGAGATTATTTAGGCTGCAGTCTGCAAGAAAAATTCACCAGACTGGCTCCCTTTTCCTGGAAGGGATGAGCAGGCAGGAGGTCCTTACCTGTGAGAATTAGCACCTCGTATGCTCATCCTGGGCTCCCTGATGGCCTTGGGTATGCTTTCCTTAGGGTGACTGACTGCATGTCCCTCACTAACCAAAGGCTTACCCATGTTCTGAGCAGAAGCTGGGAGTGGGGACAGACTTTTCAGTGTCTGGCCTTTGGCTGCCTCTGTAAAGAGGCTCTATGTTCTTATCCTGCTGGAAGACCCCGAATCCCTGTCTTAAAGACAATGAAGGTTGGTGTAGGGGAAATCTTTCTGTTAACGCAAAAAATTGTTTTTTCTGTGTTTCTTCCTTTTTCTCTAAATTAAGGTAGAATCGAATTAAAACCCTTTCTTACCTCTCCAGTGTTAGGTATCTGTGGAAGAAAAGTCCTGTAAATAAGCAAAACTATTGGTGATTCTCCCCCTCTGCTGTGCACTCATGACACCCCACCTGGAGTACTGTGTCCAGCTCTGGAGTCCTAAACATAGAAAGGACATAGAACTGTTGGAACAGGTCCAGTGGAGGGCCACAAAGATGCTTAGAGGGATGGAGGTCCTCTCCTGTGAGGACAGGCTGAGGCTGTTCAGCCTGGAGAAGAGAAGCTTTCCAGTATCTGAAGGGAGCTTGCAGGAAAGGGACTATTTGTCAAGGAGTGTTGTGATAGGACAAGGGATAATGGTTTTTAACTAGAGGAAGGGAGATTTAGATTGAATATTAGGAAGAAATTCTTTCCTGTGAGGGTTGTGAGGCACTGGAAGAGGTTGCCCAGAGAAGCTGTGGCCATCCCATCCCTGGGAATGTTCAAGGCCAGGCTGGATGGGACTTTGAGCAACCTGGTCTAGTGGGAGGTGTCTCTGCCCATGGCAGGGGGGTTGGAGCTCGATGATCTTTAAAGTCCCTTCCAACTCTAACCATTATATGATTCTATAATTTTATTCCAGTATGCTCTGTTTTGAGAATTATGGGAGTCACTATTGCATCCACTGCACAAAATAATTTCTTGTACCTGAGAGCTGATGAAACTAACTTACTGAAAGGAGAAATACAAGTGATCACAGCTGTTCAGAAAGTTACTGGACAGTGCACATAGGTTTGAAACCAAACACCAGAAGTTGTATAAATACTCTCCTTAGCTCAGCTCTGCTTGTGTTGAGTATATACATAGATGGTCCAATTCTCAGATCAGAACTCAAAGCAGACAACCCACTGACCCTCTTTGTGGTGTACAAATTCTGGGCTTTCCTATTTAAAAGAAAACCAACAAACAAAAAGGGCCCTCACTATGCCTATTTTCATCTTCTATATATAAACTCTGCCTGGTACAGAGAGACAATTTTCACACTATGAAATTCTGCAGCTGATGTTTCAAAACTATGGATTTGAAAGAATATGTCCTCAAACAGCGCTTTTGAAGATTTGCAGCCTCCTAATATACATTTCTTGCCTGAATGTCATTGGAATGCTTTTATCTTGGTTCCAGCATCACCTTGCCACAGGGTGAATCTGTATGTGATTCATAGTGTATGGTGAAACTTGAGGCCAGTTCCCAAGAGAACAACTGCTACTATTTCTAGCGTAATATTTGTTGTACCTCTAACATCCTAGATCGCTAATGGGTTTCTTTGCGATTCTGTTACAGAACTCTTTTGTGTAATTAAAGAATGTACGCTAAATGCAAAATTTACAGTTAAATAATACAGCATTTAGGCATCTATGTTATTTTCTGATCCGTTAACTTACATAAAGCCTTCCAAAGAACTGCTCCCTTCATGGGAAAATCAGCAATATGTTTAAACACAAAGGTAGTGTTGCACTAGTTTCAGGCAGCAGTTTTGAACTTGTCACTCAGTTGTATGTGAAATCATTTGTTTGTTCATCAGTGCACTAAATAGTAAAAAAAAAAAATTGTAAACTTTTTTTCCCCCTTGCTTTCTGTAAACTTTATTCTGTTGCTTGATTTAAAATAAACTCAGTAATTATTATCTTCTAGGTCAAGAAGTGGTGTTCAAGTGCCTTGGAGAAGGAATTCTTGAAAAGGCCTTTCAGGGATATAATGCTTGTATTTTTGCCTATGGACAGACAGGTGAGTCTCCTGTGCTGAAGGGGAAGAGCACTTTTTGTGCACGTGGGAAGCGGGAAGAACAAAACATAAGTATTAAGCTAGATGGTATTTTAAAATTGTACTTTGAAATATTGTGACATTAAACATTGCATAAACATGTGACATCCAGTGACAATGTAAAGTTCTTAAAGCAGTTCAGAATATATCCTGAGGTACTACCCATTGGGGCTGCTTTTTTAAAGCCTGAAAGGAGTAGTTCATACCAAAAGCTCATTCAGTCTTTTGTGTTTGAGTGAGTGTGTTCAAAGGAGACCCAAGTAATGGCCACGCTGAAAGAAACCTTTAAGATAACTTCTCATTTTGTTTACCTGTACCTTGTAGTCTAAAGAGCAAGCTATCTGTCTGGAATAGCATGCATATTCTTCTTATCTGTGCTTCTAGAGGCATCAAAAGAGAATTAAAATGTGTGTGTGCTTCATGGAAAAATGAGTAGCTCAGAAATTACATTCTAAAGCATTTTCTTCTTTTTTCCTTCAGGTTCAGGAAAATCCTTTTCAATGATGGGCAATGCAGAGCAGCTGGGTCTGATCCCACGGCTCTGTTGTGCTTTATTTCAGAGAATCTCTGTGGAAGAAAATGAATCTCATACTTTTAAAGTCGAAGTGTCCTATATGGAAATCTACAATGAGAAAGTCAGAGATCTGCTTGACCCAAAAGGGTGAGTAGCTTCACTCTCCCCCACAGTCTTCCTTATTTTTGTCTGAAACTGTAAAAGTAGAAATCACTTTTGGAAGTTCTTGAGAAGGTTTTTTTTCAAAATGTCTATGACTTCTACAGAAATCATTAGATACCAAACACCAGAAAGAATATCCATGTATATGAAGTAGTAACTGCTGTGTGTCAATTTAAATATTAGGATACCATCATAATGATGGAAACAAATACTCTATGAGGCAGTTTACCGTCAGAAAGCAAGACATATATATATAAAGTAAATTCTGGGGTATTTTCATAATAAGATCCAGAGCATATTCAGGTATGGATTTTCATTGACTAGAATGAGTTTGAAGCTCAATTACAGCTTGGTTCTCCTGGTTTAGATGCTGAACCTGTTGAATGTAAAAGGGTAACACCTCAGAGTACACTCATGGCACTCTGGCTTCATTATGTTCACACAAAAATACTTAGTAGGCTTTCTGGCTTGCAGGTGTATGGACAGGAAGTAGTTTAATATGCTTTTTTTTCAGCTGAGCATTAATATGTGTAGTGTGTATCTTAATTCTTGAATATAATTGCAGTGAGTGAAGAAATGTGCAAGCTAGTTAAAAAGGTGGATTTGAGACTTGATATATGTCAATGAAGTGTGCAAAGGGCAAGAAGAATTGAAGCTTTAGCAAACTGGTCAGGGGAGAAGGGAGGGTTTTTGGTTTCCTTTACTGTCATCAGACTTTCTGCCAAATAAGTCATTTCAGGTTTTGTTCCAGTCACAAGTGCTGGGGTGAGCGGATAGATTAAAAGTAATTCATGTTTATAGAACAAAACCAGTTAGATTAATTTGAGTTTTAAAAAAAAAAAAAAAAAAAAAAGGAAGACATTAATTACCTTCTGCCAAATAGAAGAGTCTTAATTATAATTTTTGCTTTTCAATAAAGTTCATGCTGGTGGATTGTGCATGAAGTCTGCTTTGTTTCACAGGAGTCGGCAGTCTCTTAAGGTTCGAGAGCACAAAGTGTTGGGACCGTATGTAGATGGCCTGTCTCAGCTGGCTGTTACAAATTTTGAGGTAAATCTAAACCAATGACAATTTTATAAATAACACTTATATACATAAGCAATAGGAATCTTATAAGGGATAAACTAGTGTCTGTCCAAACAATTTGATTCTTGAGTGTTTATGATCTCTGGCAATGGCAAAGAGCCTCTCTAAAGCTTCAGGAGTATTTATTTAATGTAAAAGCACTGGATTTGCCTTTATATTGGTTAAACACATTCAAATACATCAGATTTGTGGAAGCCAATGAACTACTAAAACTAAAGTGGTGTGGTTGTATGAATTGTAGAGGCCTTTCTTTTTACGAGGAAGCTGGTTTGAAAATGTTGGTTTTCAAAAATAAAAAATAATTCATTCTTTGTGTAGTATTATGTGAGAACCTTTTTGCTTTTTTATGGGGACTTTTGTTTTTCTGAGGCATCCATGCATATTATAGAGCAGTAAAAATTGCTTTTGTGGCTTTTATGGTGAATTGCATACTTTGAAAGCACACCTTCTTTGTCCAAATTCTAGGAAATCTTTATACCTAGTTTTTTTTGTTGATGACTTCTGTGAAACTGTCTGGGAAGACTCAGCAAGCACGTATATCAGACTCAGCGTAGTCATTTTTGTTTTTACATATGCAGGAAGGTACAGGCTCTGTGAGGTAATGTTTGAGCCAATTAAGTGAAGATAGTATTAGTGCAATTCAGGTAAAGAGACGACACATTGTGTTCACCCTTGTAAGCAGATCTGTGCTGACCTGATTACTGGCATTAAACAGCACAATTTGTAATGTGGATATTGCCAACATATTTCAGCAGCAGATAAAGAGAAAGGTGCATTGAATGGCGTTGCTGGGCTTTTAAGTGCAGCACTTAAAATAGAGATGTAATTTAACATTGTTCTGTGGAATTACATACCCACTGTACTAGTACATCTCAAAACGTGCTAAGAGTTTTCTCATTACTTCTACGTTCTTCCTCTCCCACACGTACACACCCTTCTATCTAGATGGGGATTTTGTTCAGCTTTTATCCTAGCATCACTTTTTGCTTTTTTTTGCTGTAGGATATTGAGTCATTGATGTCAGAGGGAAACAAATCGCGAACAGTTGCTGCAACCAACATGAATGAAGAAAGCAGCCGCTCTCATGCTGTGTTCAATATTATAGTGACTCAGACACTTTATGACCTGCGTTCTGGTGTATGTATTTCTGTTGATTCATTTATGAAGTTGTGGTGAATTATTCTTCTTCCCTTCTCTTCAACTTATGTGATCTTTTTAACTGTGCTTCTACCTTTAATGCCGTGGTGTCCAGTAATCAAAGCAATATTGGCAAGATCATCAGATTGAGAGAACCCTGAATGAGTGAGGAAGCACATAATATAAAGCAAAGAGTTGGATCACTTTTTAAAACTATACTTCCACCAAGAAACCTGTCTTAGGTCTTAACTGTTGCTGAAGTTGATATGTTTTAGTGGCCTGCTCTGCCAGTTACCACATAGCTGATTCTGGGTGATTAGTGCTTCAGCCCTTTACTATAAAATATATGAGTGGCTCTTGATGATCAATAAAAACTCTGAGAATTCCTTCTTCTGTTGTAGCTTGAATTTGATACTTAATCCACATTATTATGAAGAACACTGTTTCATGGTGCTGATGTGAAATGTGTTAGCACTTTGTGCCCATGTTTCTTAGCTGTTGTTCTGCCATGTCCCATCTGCACAGAATTCTGGAGAGAAGGTCAGCAAGGTCAGCCTGGTGGATTTGGCTGGGAGCGAGAGAGTGTCCAAAACGGGAGCTGCAGGAGAACGTCTGAAGGAAGGCAGCAACATAAACAAGTAAGATGTTGGCATTCTCAGGTTGCAAAGCTTAATATTGTAAGAATGACTGTTGTTTCCTTGGCCTCTTCTCTTGGTGTGCTTGTCACAAATCATTTCAAACAATAGGCCTCAGCAGCAGCTCAATATGGCTCTTTCAGATGCTCTGTGATAAACGCAAAGCTTTTTTGGTGTAGGGACCATGATTCATACTTGACTCAGATGAGGGCTATATGAATTTTATCTGGAAAAAGTGACAGCAGTGCTCTTTAATTAAGCATATTACCTTTTGTGATTCATTTATACACCCTGTCCTCAGGCTTATGTGTTTGTCTCATCATCTGCGCAAGGAAGAATGCAAAGTTGCAGAGTTGAATGGCTTTGTTCCAACATGTATTAAAATATGTAAGAGTATAATTCAGTTTAAGAAAACCAAATCTGAATGGAGCTGTGTTAGTTTAGCATTGCCTTGGGCGTTTGTACTCAAGCAATGACATGTTTCAAGGCACTTTTTTACCGTAATTACTGTGTTATTGCCCAAAAGCAAGAATTTAGCACACTCTTACCACTGTCTTAAATACACTAATTTTCCAGAGAAGGAAAGAGTTTAACTGTTACATTAAAAGCTACTGCTTTTTCAATTTAATTTTTAAGAGTTACAAAACATGTTGGTATTTTAAGTTAACGATGACAGCACA
Source organism: Pedionomus torquatus (assembly GCA_013398155.1). Lineage (NCBI taxonomy): Eukaryota > Metazoa > Chordata > Aves > Charadriiformes > Pedionomidae > Pedionomus > Pedionomus torquatus. Next base: position 16,969 of record VZRU01016520.1, on the reverse strand, counting down.
AAGTCTGTTTGAGCAGCATTAATGCTTAAAATTATTTTAAATTAGCTCTTTTTAGCATTTGAATATGTTTGCTCTTTCTAGCTTAATTTGTAATCTACTTTGTAATTAGTGTATCATATTGGTAGCCACACTGACATAGACCTTGTGAAACAAAATGATATGGCTGTTTGCCTAATGGTAGGTATTTTACCTTTATTCTTAGAGGTTACTAGTTAAATTTGGATTAGTTTTCCTAGAAACTATGTTTGTATCTTGCATAAACAAAGGTGAGATTAAATGTTTATTTCTAATTCTTGGGGAAGAATTCAAATGCCAGCTCTCCCAGTGGCTATTAACAAATTGCAAACACTTCCTTTTTTATTTCTTTTTTTTTTTTCCCCTATATTTGGATGTTTATTCAGTGTTAAACTTCTAGGGCCTTGATGCAATAAAGGAAGGTTGTTTTGCCCATGCTGAATGTCTTTGACAGTACAGGACTTCAGAAGAGAGCATCAAACTTTTCTGTAAAAGAGATTTTAAAAACAAAGTGGATAATTCTACATTTTCCCATCAATTAAATTTTTACATGGTGTAGAACTGTATCATTTAGTCCATTTATTAAGCAATTCACTATTTGTAATCTTTCGGAACTGATAGGCAAGAAAATTCTTAGTGCTGTGCTTGGTATCTTCTGTTAGATTTTTGTTGTTACTTGGAGCTTTAACAAAGTCTGACTTTTACTGGAAGCCTCAAAATTTATATATATGTTGTAGCAGACTAGCTCTTTAGAGAACATTGCATATGATCTTTTTTTTGGTGTAGTACCACCTTACTTATTTGGGAAAGACAATAATCTTTTCTGGAGTAATACAGAATACTTAAACTATATATCTTACTATGTCAGCTCCTTTCTTAATTTTTTTATTATTATTCTTTTAGAAAAAAGCAGTTACTTAGGTTGGTACAAGGGGAAAAAAAAATGGAGTTGCTGAAATTACCTGGCAAATAAACTTGCTGCTTGTGCTGTGTTTTATTGCCTTGAGGAAGAATGTGGAAATAACATGTCTGTGTATGGATTTATGTGACAGGAAAATTGTACACTCAGCTGTGCGTACCAAAACTATGTAGTGTGGCATTCAGCTGTTCTCCCCAGGTTTCTCTGCCCTTTGTTTTCTGGATGAAACCTGGCAAGGGCTCTGGCAGCTACTGCTTCCATCGTTCAACTCGTCCTGTTCTAAACACTCTTTCCTATTTTGGAACAGTGTCTTGCAGCAGGGATGCAGTGGATTACTCTCCCACTTGCTGAAACAACGGGGAGTTGTGTCATTTTGTTAACATCCTCATAAAGTTGTAATAAAGGTTACATCTGTTTTTTCTCAGAAATGATGCAGAGTTGCCTTGGTAAAGGTGCTGGATGTCTGCTTTCTGTATTACTGAGGTTTTGAGGGGATTTGCCATATCTCATAAGAAAGCCGTATGTGTTCGTTCCTCCCCAGGATGTGCTAGTTCCTATACTGAGGTAGAAGCACTGGTGCTTAAACTCTTTTTGGTGTAGTCAAAGAAATTCTAGAATACAGCAGTAGGAGGAAGCAGAATAAACAAGCTGTCAATTAGTGGCTTCGAAGAACACTTTCTGTGAGCAGTCTGCAATTTTAGCTCTGATTAGTAAAATCATAGCTGTTGTCATTTTAAGTTGAGAATGCAAAAAGAAGCCTTTAAAATGTAAGCGGGGAAGGAATGGGTTGGGACAGGTCTGGCTCCAAACTGATATTAAGGAGGGCTTTTGTATTCAGATTTAACTAGTAGAAAGGTGGAGTCTGCTCATTGAAGAATTTGGTTGCAAATTGTACAGAAATAGTTTGAACGGGTGTCATTTAGGAACAGAGCTCTTCCCCTGCGGCAAGGAAGCACAACCTCCCCTAAAATTCTGCCAACTCAGGCCTGTGGTGGGAACGTGCGAGCTTCCCACTGCTCACCAGCAAGGACACCCTGCTGGTAGACAGGGAAGAGAGGCAGCAAGAACAGGGAGCACAGGGGAAATGGCACCTTCTGCACCAGGTCGGATCACGCTGCTGCTTCTAAACTGCCTGGCTCTGCCCTGCGCTACCAGCTTAGGTTGATTCATTATAAAAGCTCTGTGAGATAGGATCAAAGTAATGACAGATCTCTGATGCATCATTTAGCATGAATGAAAGCAGCCGATGAGTCCTATAATTACTTTGTTAATTAGCCATTTCTTTTATTGCGTTCCTTAAAGTCTTTAAACAGCTTTGCATTACGAAATCTCAAGCAGAATACATAAATTACTCCAGTTTGGCTTTTATTGCAGATGTTAACAGTTAGTCTTAAAATAAAATCAGTATTTATAAGTAGTAGAAATATTATCCTATCTTCTAATCCTGTGTTAATAAAGTGTAGCTTATAGTTTCCTGTTCATTAAAATACAGTGCCCATAACTCAAATTGGTGTCGCAGTCCTATTGTGAAATAGTTCTCAGTGACAGGTCTTCTGAGGCCTGTCTTCCCATCTTTCTGGTTCTTCCCATCCCCCTTCTGAGAGCCCTTTTCTACCCCCTCCCTCATTTTTTGGCTTTGGCTTTCATTTAAAGGGGAAAAGAGGAATTGGAGGAAAATAGGCCAGGGTGACTCTTATGTGGGTTTTTTTTTTTAGCTTTATGTTCCTTGAAGGTGGCCTTCATTGTGAGTCTGCTGGTGGTGCTTTCCAGTTGTGCTGTAGGAGGATGCTCCTGAGCAGCATACAACATCCTGCTGTTTGTTCTTGAATGGTTAGCACGATGTCCTCTCTGTCTGTGAGGACCAGAGACTGGAGACAAGAACCAGTGTTCATCCCCCACCTTGCCCCGACAAGCTTTCAGAGGTTGTTAGGCTTTTGTTTATGTCACAAACTCTAACTGTCCTTTCTGCTGTGAATTTTTCAGGGGTGAATTGGAAAGTTATCCTGTAGACAAATTTACAAAATAGAGTGCTCTCTTGGGAGATCAGATTGCCTAGCCTTTCCTTAAATTTCTTTTAATTTTGCTTTCAGATCTATGCTGTACCTTCATACAACTTTGTGCTATATGCAGCATGGGACATCTTTTGTGACACATGAAATGGTTATTATGACCTTACCCTCAGGTGTCTTCCTGCAGCATTTTTGTAGTTCTCCAAGTGTCATTTATGAACCACTGGTAGCTTCAAGCAGTGCTAAAGCCCTATTACAACTATTGTACAAACACAGCCCATCAACTAAAGTAGTACAACTTCTTGGAAAAGCTGAAAGGATGGAGTTGGAACAGTACAATTAAAGATTTATTTGACTGTCTAATTGCGATGCTGCTGAAGTTTTCCTTGCTAGTTATAAAGAGTAGCTACGTAATTGAGCATAAGTATGACAGACCAGTATGCTCTTGGGCTTCAGTGCAGTCTGTTTTAAAACCCTTTAGGCATCTGTTTAATGTTCTCTGGCTCCTGAATTGGCTCGTTATCTTAAGCATATTCATCCCAAGAACCCCAATGTCACTTAAAATTTGCAGGGGTTTGTATATTTATTACATAATGCCCAGCTGCTTCGCACGGATTGCTAACGCAGTTACCCCTCTCAGCAGAAGTGGTACATGTACCGAAACAAACGAGTTATCTCTATTTTCTTCATGATTCTCGAGTGGTAATAGGGGTGCAAGCTAGGAATTTTGGGGCTTTGCTCTTTCATGCTTGTGCAGAATTTTTTGTAACTGGGAGATTTAGTCTGTTTTCCCCACAGGAATAAGTCAGCCCATTTGTCAAGGCACCTCCTCATGGGTCTCTTCTGATGAGCAGTCTTCCAGTGGCTTGCAATGGCTGATTAGTTACTGGTTCACCAGGCAGACTAGTTCTCCTGGGCCATAGTTGTCTTGCAGATACCTCCCTATGGCTAGAGAATTGCTGAGTTTTAGCCTGTTGTTGAGCCAGTCCTCTAAAAATACTGCTTCCAGAGACAGGGATTGCTGTGCTGCCAACACTGACTCGTAACGGTGTCATGAGGCAGTGTCCAAGGTAGAAAGACTTTTAATCTCTGGGGAAAGGTAGATATCTGATCAAAGGCAATGATTCTCCATGTATTGAGCCAATCTGCTTTGTGCTTTCCAAGCGATATTAAATACCCAAGTATTTCAACTTAGTCTTCCTGGAATTTAGTACCAAATGAGATGTAACACTGTAGATATCCATTTCTTTTCTTTCAAATATGTGACTTTAATAAATACATTGACCTGTTTGGAGGAAAGTAATGGGCTAGCTAATCTCCTGTCATCATTTCCAACTTAAATTATTCTGTGATATTTTTAAAAATGGATGTGAAGGTCTGCAGAGCATAAACTAAACTCTTTAAAAAATCTGCTCTTCTGTGTTTTATTAAATCTACATTTGAAATATATGTTAAAGCTGTTCTGCTGTGTTGCATTTATAGATCACTTTCAACGCTGGGCTTGGTTATATCATCACTTGCTGACCAAGCAGCAGGGAAGGGGAAAAACAAGTTTGTGCCTTACAGAGACTCTGTACTCACTTGGCTTCTCAAGGTAATTAATATTTTCTGTTTACACAATGTCAGCTTAATAGGTTGTAGGACCATTGTAGCATACCGCTGTGTATGTCAACTCATCTGGTTTTTTTAATTAAATGAGCTAAGGAGCTCTTATAGCTATAAGTTGTTTGAGGTAACATGGACAGCTAAGTGTATCTTGTGTTAATTACATGTAAAATCTTACTCGGCTATTTTCAGTTATAGTGGGAGAGGCGACTGGAAATGTTTATGGATCATACTGGTTAGTATGCATTCAGAGTAGCTTTCAGGGTCTAAATAGTAAGCTTTGTATTTTAAGTATCTTTGTAGAATTTCAGTACAGTTTTTAACCTCGAACATTTCTGTGGATGCGCTCTGCAGGACAACTTGGGAGGAAACAGCCAAACTGCCATGATAGCCACAATTAGTCCAGCAGCAGACAACTATGAAGAAACACTCTCTACTCTGAGATACGCAGACAGAGCCAAAAGGATAGTTAATCATGCTGTGGTGAATGAAGATCCAAATGCTAGGGTCATCAGAGAATTACGTGAAGAAGTTGAAAAGCTGAAAGAACAGCTCTCACAAGCTGAGGTAACATTATTCACAGTAGAATGTAAACTGAGTTTCCCAAGGAAATGTTGAATTCTGCCTGGAAGGCTAGCTTTCTTTTTAAAAATGAGGAAAGGAAGAATCTTCCCTCCCCCCGTAATTGACTTGTTTCCTGAAATAAATCCAACATGACGTTTGATTATTTTTAAAAATTTTTAAATGAGGGCAATATTATACTGATGGTGACCCTTGTCAGAATAAACTGTACTTGAAGAACTTCTTGTCAAGCAAGTATTGGTGCAACAAAGATAAAAGCTAGCATACAACATCATTGTGTAGACTTATTAGCAACTTTTTTTTTGCATTGGACCGTGTAATTTTATGATATCAAATGAAAAATTGTGAAAAGCTGTAAACCTGGTATTGAACCACGAAACACATGGGACATTGCTCTACTTGACATTTGAGAAAATCTATAAAAAGTTGACAAAACTGCAACACTGAAACCATCAGCAATTTTCTTTACTGCCTTAACAATTAGTACTGTGAGATTGCCGCTTATGTTAGATTTGTATTTCTAGTTGGAGGGTAAAATATCAGGGTAGGATAGTTTACTTGGTGATTACCAGAAGAAATCAGGCATTGCCTGTAGGAAAATATTTTTTATCTTTTCGGCAAGACACAAAATACCGGTGGAAAAAAGAGTAGAAGAGCATTTGAATGTAAATTTGTGCGGCCTTTAAGCATCACGTTCATTTAAGGAATAGTGTTCCTTGTATGAACAGTTCCTTACAGCTGAAATGTGAAAATCTCCTTTAAGAAAAAGGATCCATTCACTTCTTTGTAAATAAAACTCCGTTCTAATTCCATATTTCAAATCAGAAAATACTGTTGTAGCATGTTCTTAATTACGTTGGCAGACTGAGCATAATCCGTAGGGAAGGTGTCCAAAGTTGTACTATTTTTTTTACTAAGTTCTTCTCTTAAAATACAGAGTTATAGACCAGCCTGTTGACTTGTTACTTGGCACCAGATGTATTTTAGTCCTTTGCTTTTGTTTCCTATTGTGAAATGAGAAATTAGCTCTGGAGCATGCCTTCGTTCGAGGTAATTGGTGAAGTAAGTGTGAAAGCTTTAATGAAACTCTAGGAACCATTACGAAACCTAGATAGAATGGGAGGCTAAATATTGAGAGGAATTTATATTTGAAACTACTGCTGGAAGAAAGACTTTATAGTTGAACTTCAGACAACTAAGACTTTAAGTTTTTAAATGTTCAGATATTTTTATACAGACACTGAAGGGGCCAGGCCCAGGGATTTTTTTGGTTCTGTTTGCCTCTGGAGCCTTGTCAGTCTTCAGCTATTTCAGATCTGGAGCTACCATTGATCCTGCCCTCTTTCTTTGCAAGCGACCTGTTTCTTCATCTTCTGCCATGAAAAACCTGAGGTTGTTAGCTGAAATCTACAACTGTTGCATTTCATAATATGTTGGTATGTTCAGTTTTCCTGTGCAAGCAGACCTTGCAGTGGGAAGAGCAGCTGAAAGCTTTTGCTAATTTCTGTCTTCTAGGCCATGAAGGCACCAGAACTGAAGGAAAAATTGGAAGAATCTGAAAAACTAATTAAAGAACTAACAGTCACCTGGGAAGAAAAGCTAAGGAAAACAGAAGAAATTGCACAGGTATCTCAGAAATTTTGAGGAGCGAAGGACGGATACTCATAGTACAGTTCAGCTGAATTTCATGAGCTGTAGTGGACCCCACTGTCTTTTTCATCAGCTGTTTGGAATTCCTCTGGATTTTTGTCTTTTCCCCTGTTTCTTGTTTTTCCCCCCTTTTTTCCTGTTTCTGATTGTTTTTTTTTCTAAATTTCATTAGAATAAATGTAGCTGTGTCATGATAGCTGTGATAAAAGCTAATAAGTTAATAAATAAAAAAGTTAATAAACTCAGATATTGAGTTTAAAATAAAATATCAAAATACCTTTGGGCAGCTCATTTATTTATAAGACCACAGTGGGATCTTGGACATGTTTCCCTTGAAGTGAGTAAGAAAATTAAGAACTAAAAAAGGATTGTAATTTTGTGCAGTATTTGTTGCTTTTGCTTTTAATGGCTTCTTAACCAGAGAAGGCAAATATGTACATGTATTCACTAATGTTTGCTCATTATTATTGTACTTAAAATAAGACTTCTGGATTCTAGTGTATTTTTCCTTCACTTCCACCATCTCTAGCTTTGAGTATTGTTGGTTTCCCTTTTTAATCCTACTGTTCCAGAAACATACTTTGTTGCAACCAATGTTTAAGTAAAATTAAAAAAAAATAAGGCAGTGGGGAAAAAGCATACCAAGACCCAACCAGCCAAACAAAAACCCCCACCCCTCTAAATTGTAGAAAACCAGGAGAACATGTGATGAAGTAAATGCTTTAGCTGAATTAATAATAACACTGCAAAAAAAAAATCTAAACTGTGGCATGCTATGACTGTGATTGTTGTTGAAGTAATCGCAAATGAGACTAGTTTTTAAACTAACACAGAGAGAGATTCAAAGCCACATTGTGTTATTTATGAGTAGCTTTAATAAAATGAATAGGGTTGCTTAGATAAGTCACTGATACTTTGGGGAACCAGGTGTTTGAGGCTTAGATCTAACTTGTTACTCTGTAAAAATAAATTCTGTTAAACTGATGGTATTTGACTAATGTCTTAAGTTCTGTTTCTGGTAGTGATATACATGGATGTGCATGTGCATCTTCAGCTTTGATTTTCTTGCTGTACTTGTCTCTACATATTGCAGTAGGCAAGATTAACCTATTTTTGTGCTTGCAGGAGAGGCAAAGACAGCTGGAGAGCATGGGAATTTCCCTTGAGTCTTCAGGTATCAAGGTTGGGGATGACAAGTGTTACCTGGTGAACCTGAATGCAGACCCTGCGCTCAATGAGCTTTTGGTTTACTATTTGAAGGTAAGAATGTGAATGGGATGTTTACACAGGATGAAAGGACACTCGTTTATTGTTTTGAATTTCTGGCTTAATTTGTTATTTAGAGTGTATTTAGATTTTTTTAAGACAAGATGCAGCAAAACAGGATAGGTGGTATCTTACTGTTTAGACTTTTGTTCTCCCTTTGCAGTTCAGCTTCATTGTTTTCCTAATTGATCTCCTGATTGCCAAAAGTTGGAGAAGTGCTTAATGTTAGCCAATGTTTAGATTAAATTCTAGCATTTCCAGGCATGTGCATAGAATTGCCTTTTGGACTGAACTTGAAGTGAGAGCCTTGTGTTAGATCCTTCTTTTTGTTAGTACACTGAGGATTTCTTCAAATATTCAACAAGTTAACCATAGGGATGATGTTTACTAGTAATCAGTAGGAGTAAGCATAGTCTTTGACAGAAAAGCTTTAAGAGAAATAGAAAGGGGGCAGGGTAGGGGGTGTGTGTGGAAGCACTGTTTTAAAATTTACAGAAATTAATTTTCCTAGTACCACTAGTTTTCATACCATTTTGTTTAGCATAGTCTTGTGTCAGGCTGAGATAGTGTCAAATAAAAAGCTAGTAGGTTTGTAAAGATGTCAATAAGATGTGAAAGACTATCCTGTCTTATTTCTATAGCTACTTTTCTGCTTTAGTGGCTGAGATAGGGCTTCTATATTTGAACAGTAGCAAGTAAAGCTTCTTTTACAACAGCAAAGTATTTCAGCAGAATTTACAATGTGACTTGAAATTATGTAGGGATTAGAATGTTGAGTTGCTATATAGTTGTTTTATGAAAAGCAGCCAAGTCCACATACCTAGTTTTACTATCCATGTTCTCTAGAAACACCTATGTGACATGGCTGTTTTTCTGCACTATTTGCATTTATTGCTTGTGTTCAAGCTTGGTCTGAGAATATTTTTAAACCAGAATTTGTACGTCAACTGCTTTATTTTGTTTTATCTAAACCCATGTGAAGATAAAGAGCAGAGAACAGCTTGTGTGTGACCTTTTACAGTCTTCTAATCTGCTGTGGCACCATTTCTGCTCTATAGAAGTACTATAGGAAAGAGAGCACATAGATTATGAAGTCTGTGATATAGCTAATACTTTCTTAGTTATATGAACAGCAATAACTTGGTTGTCTCTTAGTAACAGCTTATTTTTTAGGATCACACAAGAGTTGGTGCAGATACCTCTCAGGATATACAGCTCTTTGGTATAGGAATCCAACCAGAACACTGCGAGATTGATATTGCTTTAGATGGAGAAGTTACACTTACACCAAAAGAAAATGCAAGGTAAGGAAGACAAGCAGCACTTCCTACTGAAGTGTTTGCTTTTCTTTACCAGAAGATAACTTAAGTGCATTTTTATTTCACAGTCTTATAAGTGACTTAAACAGATACTTAAAATCAATAAAATTGAGATTTCCCCACTTGTGTACACACTGACCCACCCACCCGCTCTGCAGGGTAACAGGCAGTAAGTGGTTTGGCTCAGAATAAACCATCACAAGAAGATATTCAGTAGGAATGAGGGACCGTTGCTTGTCTGTATCTTGGATAGTAAGAGGATCACTGAGACACTGCTGGCTATGCCAACCCATGCAATGGTATAAGAGGCTGTGTCCTGGTGGAGGAGGATAAATTGTGCCTCGTAAGTAGATTCATGCTGTAAAGCTCAGTATTTTGTGAGAAAAAAAAGGTGTTTTAAAGATCTGAAGAACTTTGAATTTTTTGTGATCTTCATTTTTTAAATCTTTAATTACTGTTCTGTCTAGTAAATATGCAGGGTGAAGTCACATTTCACTTACTTTTCATTTTGGGAGCACTGTGGCTTCCTAGGTGGAATCGTAAATATCTTTTCACTGCATCTCCAATGACGTGTGATAAGGTGTACTTTTGTCCTAGTTAATAGTCATGCTGCTTGACTGATATCTGAATATCTAAATAACATATAGGTTAGTATTAGAATGAGAGACAAAAGTTTGAGGCATACATTTTTAAAAAAATCCAATTTCTTTCATTCTGCCTTCAGTTAATTGCCTCCTAGCATTGCATTTTTCTTCTGCAGCTGGTAGTACAAAATTTTTAACAGATGGGATTCAGACTTGTGGTGATAGAGTTACTGGGCTGGAAATCAGTCATTTTGACTGGCAAGAACAAAGGCATATGTCAGTAGAAAAAAAACATACTCTCTTTTACTTGTGCCTGGCCTGCAACGCCTAAGTAGGAATTCTTAAGATACTAGTGTCAATGGAAATTTAGTTACCAAATTTCATTGGAGAAAAAATTAAAATCTGGTTTTAAATCAAATACTTACAAATGTTTGTGTTGACTTACTTGAGAGAAACAGCTGAATTCAGAACAGTGCATCTGAAAAGGCTTTTTTTCATTTTACATTTTTTCCCTTTCAAATAAAACATTCTGCTTTGTGACTCACATATGCAGAAGTTCAACAGCTTCATTTTTCCCACTTTGTGATTAAAATTTAATTACGGAAAACCTAAATACAAATACAGCAGTATACCAGATGTTCACAGAAATAGACCTTTGTTAATAATAGAGACTCCATTTGTTGAAAGAATGAAACTTGGATCTAAGGGTCTTTTCTTGCGCTTGAATGCCGAGCATGTTAACAGTGTATTTTACAACTGTGTGTTGGCTAACTTAGATTGTGGAGAGCTTTATCAGCAGGATTTGCATGCAACTTAGTTTATAGACTGTTTATAAGGAGCAGGCAGCTCCAGTTTGAGAAATGGGCATTTAAGTAAAACTGTGCAACTAAAAGCAACCTTGTCTGTATGTTTACTGAAGAGTTGTACCAGCCAAAGCTGGAGGGAAAAGGTGCTTTGTGTTTAATTTTGACAGTAGAAATGAGACCAGTAACTTTCCTGTTGATTCTAACAGATTTGTGCATCTTGTGATACAAATCACTGTCTGTAGATGGGAGAAGTAGTAGTTCCTTTGGAACTTTTTATTTTTAGTATTTCACTGAAGTTGCATTTTCTTCTTTCAGATCCTGTGTAAACGGTGCACTGGTGTGTTCTGTCACTCAGTTATGGCATGGAGATAGAATATTATGGGGAAACAACCACTTTTTTAGGTAATAGTTGATACTTGCATTCCAACCTCTTTGCATTTAGCCTATTGTTTTTTCTTCCACCATTATGCATAAACTTTTTAAAAAATGAATTTCAATTTTTTACATAGAATCAATTTACCAAAGAGGAAACGACGGGATTGGCTGAAAGACCTTGAGAAAGAAACTTCGTTAGGAGAGCATGATCTGGATGCAGCTAGTGAAGCTTCTTCAGAACCAGACTACAACTATGAGTTTGCACAAATGGAAGTTATCATGAAGACACTAAATAGTAATGGTAAGGCAACTGCCACATTAAAACGTTCTTTTGGATTGTCTAACAAATTCAGTGTGGGACTTCATTTCTGGGTAAAACAACTGGTACTCTAGTTCTAGGGGCCTTTGAAGTGTTTTCAGAAAAAGGTAATTTACAGAAACAGTGTTAGGCATATATGTATATATATAAAAATTAAATACACCTATATAGAAATACAGACACTCCCAGAAATTCATTGTTGTTTTGTGCCCTGGTACAAAATTTTATCTGTACATCTGCTGTCCTTTAAAGTGAAACTGAATTGTAATCACATGCCTGTCAAATCATCTCAGTCCTACTAACCTCTTGGTTTTGCAAGTTACTGCAGAAAAAAGGGTATTCCAGATATGGTTCAGTTTATCCTTTTTATATCAAATATTACTGACGCCATTTTAACCTTAGTAGGAAAACACTGACATGAAAGCAAATCAGTATTCAAATGTTAGCTAGTGAGTTTTGTAACAGAATTATAGAATCAGAGAATGATATGGGGTTGGAAGGGACCCCTGGACCATCTAGTCCAACCCTTCTAACACCTTATCACTCTTAATATCTTATTTAATCTGTGTTAAAACCTACTGAGATGCCTTTTTCTTTTGGACACTATCGTAAAATACGGTATAGATAAAACAATAGTCTGGTACATATCAAACAATGGGATGGTTTCTGGAAGGCAAGTCATAGTTCATATAATATTGTGTGAAGAAACACTGAAAAACTTGGTAAACTCCTGAGTGCTTTGTACAAGTTTTTTTAGTACACAAAATTTGAAAGGCAAATACCTTGGGTTTTGGCCACTGATCAAGAAAACACAGTAGATGGTGCTTCATTACTTTCTATTCTCCTTTCTTCCTGTCTTTGAAGTGTTTCCATTTTTTGCTATGGTATACTTGTTGAAATACCCTTCTTTTTTTCTTTTTCTTTTTGTATTTTTTTTTGTTTCCCCTTGGTTTCCTCTTAATTTTTTAACTTTCTCAGTTTTGCTGTCGAATAGAGTGTGATAGTTTCATGTTCTTGAAGGTCTAGCAATAATTAGCAGGTTTTTTGCAGTTTGATTTTAATGGGATTGCTTGCGTGAGCGAATTACAGGGTCATGTCATTTAAGCTGATGTGAAATTACTGATTGATAACAGAAATATTCTCATTATGGTTCACTCATACCAGGAGACGAATTTCAGATGAATCTGCCATCCTGGTGGTCTTCAGTGTTGTCATCCCTCATGAAGATTCTGTTGCCTGTCTTAAGGCCTCAAACCATCCCGTATCTGTGCCAAAACTGGGACAAAGGTTTTGAACTCAATTGGCTCATGCATGAGATTGCTGGAGAAATTTGAAAGCATTAATTGATGCTTGATCTGCTTGTCACTAACCAGGATTTGACTAAATTGTAGCAGTCTACAATGAGTCAGTGTTCTTGAAATGGGAGGGGTATATGTCACATTTTTTGGTTTTCATGTGTTGCTATCTAGCTGGTGGAAACGAATTTTCACAATATTTCAAGTGTCTTTACATTTTAGTTCAGTAGGCTTTATTGGTTATGATCCAAGCTAATTCTTGGCTTGATCAGTTGTTTTCTGTGTCTTTGCTCAAGAACAGTGCAGACCTTGCTATTCCATTAGAGCTCTTTCCTCTGTAAGATACAGAAAATGTTAGCAATCATACATGTTGCATGGTTTCACAGGCATCAGAATCCTATTTTTCTGCTTCTAGTCTGCTCTGCCCCCTGCCATGTCGGCGTTGCTTAACTAAGTTGACGCAGTAACTGATAATAAAACCCTGATAAAACAAGTGACTGTGAAAATCGTCATCTGGTCTTTTGATACAAAGCTAGTTAGTGCTTCCTACTTCTGTTCTTCTCAGTGATATAGCTAAAATACAGTTCTCACAGTCTTCCAGTTTACTGGCTAAGAAGTAAAGCAGCTTTTTTGCAATACCATTTATTTATTTATTCTTAAAATGGCAAATAAATATGGATCAGAAAGAAGAAACAACTAAATAAATGAAGACAGTTAACTATCTGTATTCTCTGGAGACAACTGCTAGGTGGGGAGTAAAGGGGTAGTTTAAAAATTTTATTAGGTAACTGTTTTATAGGCATGGATTGATGTAGCCCAAAGCATGAGGGTTTGTGTATTATTTTCCCTCTTGATCTTTTTGAGAACAGTAACTCCCTTTAAATAAATACCCGAGCTTCTGCAGAGCACAAGCACGTTTGTTTTAATGGCACATAACTAGCACAACAGCGTCACATAGAACATCCGGCTCCAAAGAAGCTCCGAGCAAAATGTGTAACTTTGAAAACAGCTGTAAAGAAAACATGCAGATCCTTTCCTCTCTTCAGCTTGTTAACTTTCTTTGTGGGATTCTGTCAGATCAGCTTTATACTGCTAATTTGTGATACTGGTCAAACTCAGAATGCAGCAAAGAAGTTTACTTTATCCTTGTACGGGGTGCAGTGGTTAAATAAACAACGTGATTAGGTTACCCAGCTTCTCATTTAAGCAAACAAAACTGTTACAGCTCAGGGTGGGGATTTTGTTGAAATTTAGCAAAGCAGCCTATGTCATAACCTTTGTCTAGCTTGCTTGGAAAAATGTACTTATGTGAAATCTTAAGGAATTTATTCAGCATTGTAGTTACTGGATTAACAGGTTCCAGATGTGAATTAAGTGACATTGCAGCAAGGTAATAAATGTCAATCATCCTATGGAGAAAGTACATTCTTCTGGTTCAGTGTTAACATTCTAACATTTTGCAGAGGGTTGACTGCATATGAATGGTCTTCTCAGGGCCATTACATGAATATTGGGACTTGAGACTTTTAACACAGTATGGAATTTGCTGTGCATTTGGCAGGCATTGAGTAGAATCTTCCCTAATTTATTTGACTTTGCAAAATTGTGGAACATGGTGTTTAAATCTAACTTAAACACTATTGTAGTTTTTTTGAATTTGAAAAACTAGACTTCATTTTTTCATCTTGTAACTAGATGATTTATAATTCATAACATATTTTGCTCTTTCACTGTGGAAGGCTTGGTTTTTTCTGTGTAAACTCTTTCAAAAGTTAAATTCAAGACTGTTCTAAGAGTGTAAATTTTCCTTTTGCATTTCAGTACAAGCATAACCCACCTTTTTTTGTTCCTCAAACAGTAATGGATTTTGTTGAAATTGGGAATTTTTACACTAGGTGCTTGCATCTCGTTTCAAGTATTTTCCACAGTATAATTTGATCCCGTGATGGTTGTGAACCTGTATATCTATGTAGCTGAAAAGATAATTTTTATTAAGGGAATCCACTCCCTGAACCTCAGAGCTAGTCTTTGAGCAGTTTAGGAAAGTCTTGTCTTAATGAGTCAGCCTTAGATTCATTTCTTGTGTTTGCAAACACAATAGAGGACTTTAATTTCTTCCATGCCTCTTCTCTATCTTCTGCATAACACCTGATTTCTCAACCATTCTTAGACATAAGACAAACAATTTTAGGGATTATCCAGTAAAACCTACGCACGTAAAGGTAATTCTGTTATCTGGAGAAGTGAGGGTGATGATGATGATGCAGATCAAGATGAATAACTTGGTTGGTAGTCTAGAATATTAGAATTTGGTTCAGTCGACTGGTTTTGTTGCACTGTCTGTTTAAAAGCTAAAAATAGCTGTCTTTCTGAGAACATCACGTACTAAAAATTAATATTTCTGGTTTAATTTAGACACTTTTATGCTTCACTGGGTTGTTCTTCAGTCGCTATTTATACTGACCGATTTTTAACTTTGTGCTTTACAATTACCATTGTGGTGACATTTTGTGATGCTTTTAAATGAAGCCAGTGATTTCTTCCCTGGATAAGGCTAGGGCTGTCATAGCAACTGGCAGTAGTGTTTGTTTTCTGCTGAAATTAAAGATACCCTTTACATTTGTCTTAATATTTCAAGAAAGGATGCTGAAAGGCAAATACAAACCCACGGTTAGCAACAGAACCCTGGAGATCTTATTTGTTCCTCTGGCATTTATTATAGGAAGGATTTGTTTTATGAAGTGACTTGCCTAAATAACATTAAAATCGCAGACAGTGAGCTGGTTTATCTACAGCAAAATTGGTCTCAGCAGTTTTAGTACTAAGTAAGGTCTTCTACATTGCTGAATACAGTAACGATACAAGTGAGAGTGTGTGTGCATGTTATGGTGACCAGCATAAACTACTGCTGACCCTACAGAAAAAACCCTACAGAAACTTTCATGTGAGTCTTCTGTCACATGCTGTAATAGCCCTCTTCTTTTTTTCATGTAGCATTGTAGTATCAGGAACATTTGTGCAATATCTTATGGGACCAAGTTTTGGTAGTGAAAGCAACATGGTTCAAAACTAAATCAAACATTGTTCATAACTAAATTACACAGCCATGTTTGGTGGGGTTTTTTTTGAGAAGCACACTGCAAATTCCAAAGTGGGACAGTGTAATTAAATCTTAGTTTATTTTTCTCTCTCCTTTGTGTCAGACTGGCATCCTTAAAATTCATAGCAGCTTTTTTTTTTTCTCTTGTATTTGCAAAATTAAAGAGGTGTCACAAACAATTGTTTCAAGCTGATGTTTTTTGCATTTGAAAATCCTGGCATGTTTTAAGTCTGCAGAGTTCCTTCTTCCTGTCCCTTCCCATTCTGAGGTACAGAATCAACAATCTGTTAGGTGATGTGCTGTCACTCAGGTATTCAACTAGATTGGTCCTCTTGCAAGCTTTTTTGTTTTTTTTCCCTCTGTTTAAGATGTCAGATATACATACATGAAGCAGATATATACTGGTAGTATATAGAAGGAGCTTATTCCATTTAATTGTGCTTTCAGAAGCACAGTCTGGCATCGGACCTAAAACCGGGAATAGACATTGTAATGTTTCTTTAATTTGAATGCAATTTAGATTTAACCGTAGCTGATTGACACAAGCAGGTGGTGTTTCAGGATAGATTATCCAAGTTGGATATTTGTTCTGGGTTGGCACTGAAAAGAAGAGTGACTTCTAAAGCTAAATGCAAGAGTTGCCTTCAGAACGTGCTTTGTCTGTTTCGGTCCTGTGAAGGGCTTTGGTGCAATGCATTGTGTGATGAGTCAGTCAATTCGTTTGTCTCTGTTTTCATTTGCAGCTTTCCAGCATGTTTCATTCTCTGTTCACTTCTCCATCTATTCTTTTTTCCCTACTGGGATTCTGGACCATATTGTAACATCTTAGTACTGTAGTATGCTGTAGACGAGGACCTTAACCATTGTTCTAGCCTCTTTGCATGCTGTATTTTTTTGTGTTGTTTGGATTTTTTTTATTTAATACAATATTTATTATTTTGGCTTTTGTTTTTTTGGGGGAAATGGCCATCTTGTGTTTGCAAAGACTCTGGGATATGTTGACTTCTGTTACCAAATAAATTATGAGAGTTCTGTAATGCTGAAATGGCATAAATGACATTTGCTCACTTTTATGTGGTCTCTTTCTCCCCCTCTTCTTTCTTTCTCCCCCTCTTTCTTTCTTTC
>VZRU01016508.1:0-16053 GCA_013398155.1 Pedionomus torquatus | reverse complement strand
AAGAGGGGAGATTTAGGTTAGGTATCAGAAAGAAATTCTTTACTATGAGGGTGATGAAGCACTGGAATAGGTTGCCCAGATTAGTTGTGGATGCCTGGAAAATTTCAAGGCCAGGCTGGATGGGGTTTTGAGCAACCTATTCTAGTGGAAGTTGTCCTTGTCTATCAGGGATGTGGGAACTCAATGATCTTTAAGGTCCCTTCTATGATAACACAGATTAAATGTTCCTCCAGGAATGAGATATACTTGGCGTTTGCACTAAAAGATTATATTAAAGTCTGTTACTTTTTGCAATACATCAGTCCAGAGAAGTTACTGTGTCTGTAACTGGGACACTAAGAGGCTGAGATAATTTTTATAGTACAATTGAAATATGTGACAGCAGGATAGCACCTGGGGTGGGTTAGAACTATCTTGCTTGGGCATTGGTGGCTTCAGCAGCAAGGACATGACACTTGACTTTGTCCACCCATATGGTGGCAGGGTTGGTTCAGAAGACCCAGAGTTGATGTTCTGTGACTGACAGCAGTATAGATGTACGTAAAGTTGATTCACATTATCTGACATGGAAGTAAGCTCAGGATAAGAGTATTCAGAGAAGGTATACTCTACTTTCTCTTATATAGGATAGCAATTCATGTTATCTCAATGGACTTTGATGTAAACTGAATCTCATTTCCTCAGCAACATTCTGAGTCTATCAATTTCTCCTAAATCTGGCTTTTTTTCTCTCTGTCATTTACAAAATAATTTTGTCAAATACATTCTAAAGCCACATTTTCATCTTTCAAACAAAAACTACATTTTGTCTGACTAACTTTCTAAGATATTTTGTTTTTGTTTCTTTTGAAATAAAAATATCTATGAAAGAACAGAGATTTTTCTGTCATAGTAGCAATTGGTTTGTTGTCAGGGCACCTTCAAACCTGAAAGTGCCATTTGTTCCCACTGTCTTATAAATGTTGTAAAAGTGCAGAGGCAAGGATACTGAGGCAATAGAAAATGTAGTAATTTTTTTTGCTTGAAATTTACTGAATTTTCTCTGGTGATATAGTTAAAATAATTCCAGCTGTTATAGATTATTGTAATTAATTACAGTAAGCATAAGTAAACCTAGATTTTTTACCATATAAATGCATGAAACATGCCCTTCCATGTTGCTTTGTATTTTGAGAAGATACATCTTTTTCCATGCTCCCTAAGACATATGTGGATTTACTAATTATAAATCTAAAAAATGAGTTTAATTTACACTCAAATATATTTTTAGTAACCTTTATTTAAAACTTCCATACTCAGATGGAAATAAATGCATTCTATTATGAAACTGTTGGGAAGAGGGTTCAGAATAGCAGCTGGAACTGGTTTCAGATTTCTAATGCTTTCTATGAGTTTACTTTTTAATCATTACCAACAGGAAATTTAATCTCCAGCTGAACATAAATAACAACAAAGACTCCATGAGTCAGCATAAAGCTGTAAAACTAAAAGGGTCATAAATTACAGAACTCCTTATTAAATATGGGCTATATATGAAAGGATAAACAAAACATTGGCATCCTGGCTCCACTCAGTCCATACTTTTAATGGTCCGAAAGAACTGAAGAACATATCTTCTTTAATGAAAGCTCTTAAAAATGTTAAATAATACTGAACTTTGTATTTTTTTTTCTTGATAGGTTGTGTCATTTTATGAAACTTTTTTTGCTGCTTTGAAATGTGTTCAGATGAGTTTCATAGAATCATAGAATCATAGTGTCATTAGAGTTCGAAGAGACTTTAAAGATCATGTTTTGGTACAGAATGGTGTTTGTTTGTATAGGTAAGCACCTATATTTTGTACTGATGACAGCATTATAGAAAAGAAATTAGTATCATTGCTTCATGTCAGCAGGTATTTTTGACAATGGCATGAAATGGCCAGAAACAAATTCTCTGTATGAATCTTAAAATAAAATCTCCGCTAAATTACCAATGGATATACCTTGAAACCCAGTGTGACATTTTTATCAGTATTTTTAACTCAGGAATACTCACATATTACATAAAAATACATAGAAATACATATACTTCTGCTTTATTCATAATAGACATAATTCTAATTCTTTAAATATATACATTTTTACATTGGTACATAGGCATATGTATGTATATATGGACAGAGTCCAAGTAAACACAGTCAAGATAGATTGGGTTCACAGTCCAATTCAATTCCTGATTCAATCTGCTTCTGTAAAACTTATCACAGTAGAAAAAATATACTCCTCAGAGACAGAATAATACTTTTAATACTAAGTAGCAAATCCCCGTACTGAAAATTATTTCCAATATTGTATTGATGTGAAAGCCAAACAGACCAGTTTGAATCCATCCAACAAAAAAGATACTGATTTAATGGCTTCAGTCAGAAGTCCAACAAACAAAACCTTAATTGAAAATTAGAAGTTTTGCTCCCCTAAAGAACAGCAGCGTAAATACTAATACAGTTTATCTCACATCACCATCTGCCTTTTCTGTTTAATGCCGCATCAGGATTTATATCTGAGATAAGTACCTGAGACTTCCCCTTTGATGGGTTAATGGGAGTGAGGCTTAGGGCCAAAATCATCCTGCAAAACCAAAGTAAATTGGTTTCTGTACAGTGTATTCAGAAAGAAATGTAGATTAATACAGGCTCAAAGAGAAAAAAAATATATTCTTAGATAGACTTCTCAGATGTGAGTAAGCTTATCCTTCCCAGTTACTAAATTACTTTGCAGATCCCAGTGTTGCCATTAAGATGAACAGTTTATTTCATATAAACGTAAAGAATTATCTTATTCATGATAGATCTATTCTTGGACTGTACATGGTATTTAGAATTAAATTTAAAAATGGAGACATTTCCTTGATTCCAGTCTAATGATTCATATTTGAAGTTTGGTCCTGTCCTTTGTCTGTCATGTTAATAGTACTCCTAAAATTAATTTCCCATAATATTTAAATTGAAGATTAGCATTTTATTTTTGATCCATCCCTGTTGGGCTCAGACAGACCAAAATCAGGTATTTATGTAGTTATCAGAAATTAAGAGATCAAATGTGAACCCCAGTTTGCAAACAGATTGGTTTGGTTTGGCACAAGCAAGTAATAAAAGTCTCTCCTAAAAAGAAAACTCACAGCAGTCATTGCTGGTGATATCAGTATTTGCCTGGACTTGTAGTTCATAAAGGTGAAACATAATAAAATGTGTGATGTCTGTCCTCACTCGATCTACCTGGCATTTCTTGCCATTTTATATTAAAATATCAGTAACGCACATTTGTAAAGTAACTTCTCTTGTCTCAAGTACAATCAAATGGTGTTCTTAATATAGAAAGACATGCTCAGAGAATTATAAACATGATGCCAAGCAATTAAGTACTCAGTAATTCACACTTATCTGGAAGAAGAATTCATTTGCATGAACAGTCTTAATAGTAACAAAATACTGAGGTTCTGCCTGCCTGGATAGAATGAATAGAACATTTGACAACAGACATAGTACTCAGACCTTTCCAGCTTATGTTTTGTGAGCAAATGACACACACAGACAATCCACACACACGGTTTGGGGCGGTTCAGGCACTCAGCCCATTTCAGTGGTCAGCACAAAGTATGTAGGCTAAGACCTGTGATATTGCTCTAACTGCTGGTGCTGAGCCCCTCACTTGCCTTACTATATCAGTTTCCCTCGCAGTTGTCTCTCATCTTTGCAGTGCTCATGGATGCAGAGTAGAATGAGATTACTCAGACACATAGTTGAAAAAGTATTTAAGAAGATAAAATGGACTGCAGTGATCATATGCAGGTCTTGTTCGGATCAGCATACTAAACAACTCGTTTTACCTTTAACTGACTGTATTTATACCTGGTTTTGCCTGCCTCCCCTTTGTTCTTCTATAGTCCTCTTCAGCTTAACTGCCTTTCATCAGTTTGCACAGTCCCTCTGCCCCCTAATATCTTGGGCCCTCAGGCTTGCATCTCTGTCAGCTGCAAAGTCTATCTTTCTTGTAGTTCCTTGTTGCCTGTGAGTTACTGTAACTGACCAGGTTTGTTTCTTGTCTTTGTCTCCATTATGTTTACCTGTCAGCTTTGTGTATCTGTCTATTTTGTTCATGACATCTCTTTATTCCTTAAGATTTCCTTTGACAAGGTCCTCTCTCAGATAATCTTACTGAAATGAGCATTCCCATGTTCCAGTACCCTTATCAAGAAGTGCTACTGGTGAGGTTCATTACTGCCTCCCTTATCATTTGATAGTCAGGTTTGTGTCTCTGTGGGTTCTTATTTATGGCTTTCTCCTTTAACTATTCTGCCTTTTTGCTTTAAAAGTTCCTTGGACAGAGATCCACAGAGTGCGTCTTAAAACTCTAGTTGATGACAGGCTGTTTGATTAAAGGAAGCTTCTGTGAGAAATATACCTTCCTTAAAGTTTGATACTATTTTATGGGATTCTTCAGTATACACATAAAGATAGAGAGCTTAAGGTTTAAGCCTATGATCACTTCAATTTTAAGAGCCTTAATCACCATAATGAGTAGGTGGAGAGGAATACAAACCCTATTTTCTCTTCTTTCACAGGATACCAAAACTAAAAACCACGGATAACATTATCCCTGTTTTTCTCAGCCCTTTTTCTCTAAATTTCAAAATGTTTTTAAGGTAATTACAAGGCTTCTATTCAAATATAAGTAGGAACAAAGAAGTGACAGAAGGAAGAAGGGGAAATCTCTTCAGCTAAGCTAATGGAAAAGTCTGGAAAAGTAGACAAAATATTTGTTAGTTTGACAGATCTCTAAAAATTTGTGGTTGTTAGGTCTTATTCTTGCACAGCTGTGTTTCATGATCCACTCTGGCTTCTGACTATTTTGGGTACTACAGCTTTCAAAAAAATGCTAGGATAATTATATAAAATACAGACTGCTATCCTCCTATAGTACAGAGGATGTACACATCACATATACTCCATCAATAAGAACACAGGGACAAGTCAATGACAGTTAACTGTCTCCGTGTCTCTTAATGTTCAAAGCCACTGATGGGCTAAAACCAAAGTGGCATGCTGGCCTTATTTTGAAAACAAACATCAGTTTCCATTCCTCATAGAATATGGACTGGACAGTGAAGTGGACTGAAAACTTTTTGAATGGCCAATCAGTGACCTGAAGTCTAGCTGGAGGCCAGTAACCAGTAATGTACCCCAAGGATCAATACTTGTTCCAATCCTTTTCAACACCTTTATTAACTATCTAGATGGTAAGGTAGAGTTTACCCTCTCAAACTTGCAAGAGAAGTGGCTGATACACGAGTGTGTTATGTTGAAAGGCCGTGGGACCTCAAGAAGCTGGAAAAATGAGTTGACAGGAACTTCATGGTCTTCAGTACAAGAAACTGCAAAGCCTTGGACTTGGGGAAGAATAATCCCATGCACCAGTATACATGGGACTTGCCTAGAATGAAGAGAGCTTTGCAGAAAATTACTGGGAGGTCTCAGTGGATACCAAGTTATCCAACTTGGTGCCCTTGTAGCAAAGAAAACTAATTATATGCACTGGCTGGAGTTGTGTTACCAACAGGTCAAGCAAAAGATCCCTAAAGTATTCTGTCCAGTTCTGTGCTCCCAAATACAAGAGAGAGAAGTAGTTAAGGGAATTCAAGCCAAGTGCCACTAAGATTATCAAGGGGCTTGTGCATCTGCCATGGAAGGAAGTGTTGAGAGAGATGGCATGGTTCAACTTGGAGGAGAGGCCTGGGGTGGGGGGGATGTCATTCATGTGTTCAGATGCCTGATGGGAAGCTGTAAAGACAGACCCAAACTGTGCTCAGTGGTGTCTAGTGACAAGACCTGAGACAGTCTGCACAAACTGAAACATGGGACGTTCCTCCTGAACATCAGGAACAACTTTTTTACAGTGATGGTGACTGAACACTGAAACAAGTTGTCCTTGGAGACCTTCAAAAGCCATCTGGACATAGTTCTGGGCAATGTTCTGTAGGTGAGCTTGGTTGAGCAGGCACGTTGGTGCAGGTGACCTCCATAGGTCCCTTTGAACTTCAATGATTCTGTGATTCTGGCTTGAAACGATGTGCTTGTTCTATTGCAGTGGGAAGATACCTGTAATTGCTTCTGGGTTTGTTATGCACACATTCCAATCCTGATTATTTCTTTTTGTTTATATATGCACACCAGTAAAAAAATTACTTGTGAAAAAAATTTGTTTCTCTATTAAAATATCTTAGAAATGCAGTTATATTTATAAAAATATGAATGGACACACAGGAGGAGATTCAGAAACTCAGATGAATTTGAATTGTCTGTATCAGGCATATTCTGTGTGGTTTTCCCATCCTGAATGCCAGCATTGTGCTATGCAACATTAAAAAACTTAGTATGAATCTCACCCTAGTACTTAATGTGACCTATTATGAGAAATACCAGTCTTAAAGTAAGGTCTGAAAAGGTATGAAATGTATTCATCACAGAAAATAAAATAAAATATAAAAAGTGTTTACTGCTAACACTGATGGATTTTTCTCCTCTGTAATTTGAGCCACAGGTATTCTTGGTAAGTTTAAAAGCATTTAATCTTCATTAGTAAGTTAAAGTAAAATTTAAAAAACCTCACACTTCTATTAATAAAATTATATTAGATTTACATACCAAAATTTTGGTAGTGGCAGGCAGGGAGAGTTGCAGGGGTGGCCTCTGTGAGAGGANACTGGACAGAGCCAATTCCAGCAGGCTCAGGAAAAGACCCACCAGAAACCACAGCTGAGCTGAAATGCAAAGCTGATGGATTGTGAAGGAGTTTTAAGACAGAAGAGTGAGAAAAAATGTGCAATAAACACCTCTGCAGACACTGACATCAGAGAAGAAGGGATAGGAGGTCCTCCAGGCACCAGAGAGACCTCCCTGCAGTAAATAGGGAAGACCAAGGTGAACCAGGTGCCTCTGCATCCCATGGAGGGGGCTACAGTGAAACAGATAATCCCTACATCCTGTGAAGAGGACCATGCGAGAGCAGATATCCACACTTTAGCCCATGGAGACCCCCACCCGCATGCTGCAGCAGGTGGACATGCCCAGAGGGAAGATGCAGTCTATGGAAAGCACACATAGGAGCAGGACCCTGGCAGGACCTGTGGCTGGTGGAATGGAGCCCATAGAGAAGCAGGTTTTTTAGCAGAAACTGTGGCCTCTGGGGCACCCACCCTAGAGCAGTCTGTTTCTGAAGGACTGTAGCCTGTGGAAAAGATCAATGTTAGAGGAGGTTTTTTTTTCATTACCATCAAACTCTACTTTAAATTTGCAATAAATGACGTTAGTTTTGACTAATTCAAGTCTGTTTTGATTGTGAAAGTAACTGGCAAGTGATCAGCCTGTCTTTGTCTTGACCCATAAACTTTTCCATCTTATTATATCTGTTGAGGAAAGAAAGGGAGGAAGAAGCTGATAGGGGTCCAGAGGGTCCAGCAACCAGAAAGGTCAACCCACTACAAATATTTGTTTACTGACTGTATACAATAATTCATAGAACCCGTTCCTTTCAGGACTGATACAATTATCTGTCATGTTCTGTTATCTTTTATCATAACACTCTCTTCAGTTCCTTTCATTATCAAGAAACAGTCTGGGACTTTTAAAATTTATTTTGGTTTTATATTGAATGCATCAAATCAGTCTACAAACAGAGTGTGATAAAGTCTGTCAGGAATAACTAATAGAGCCTGCTGTTGCTCACAATTCTGTGCAATAAATTCAAATAATATTTGATGTTTTCAATATACTAAAGCCTTTTCTGTGTAGCACTCAGTAGATCTTATATTTTTATTTAGTAGTCTGTATATATTAGACAATTCACTTTGTGTTGATCATTATGCGTAACTCAGCTAGCCACCTTTCAGTAGAAAGAACTTATTATGGCCAAAGAATGGAATAATTTCTTAATATATGTTGATCAGAAAGGAATTCTTAGACTGTGATTTTAATGGGATATCATGAGAAAATTTCCTCACCAGCTAACATGTCTCTTCCTTGACTGCTAAAATGCAATTCTCTTAAGAAATTCCTTAAGAAGAAAACATTGATACACCACTAGATAGGAGATACTACTAATACCTCCAGACTGACATGCCATGGGTAAAACTTGTATTGAAAGCAATCTGTTACCATCTCATGAGACTGCTTGTAGAAAACTAAGACATTTGTAACTGGATAATTGGCAAAGCTGTTCATTTCCTAACATGAATCTTGAAGAAGATCCTAATCACCACTTATTTTGATACAAATGATAAAAGGAGTTATGAATCATCTTAGTAAAAAACAGACTTAGTCACTGCGCTAATTTTTCATCTGTCACAATGGAGATGAACTCATTCCATAAATCAATGAATTCTCCTGTCTCTCTCCTTTTTAATCCCCCCCAATAATCTATTCGGAATTCCATTAATTCTTCAGAAATTAACCCTTCTATGAAGTCATCCTGTGATAATTTTTTGTCTCTTGCATATCTAGGGGTTTTGTTGCATTTATATAATTGCAGTGGTTAGCTGAGTGGCAGATAGAAACAAAATCTTTCCTTTTCACAGTTCCTGAGATTATCTATAGTAACTCACAGTATAAAGGAAGAGTTAGAACTCTTTGGACAGGGTAGGTTATGACATTTTTTTAATTCAGGATTTTTTATTTTTAACAATGTTGTCATCTAGTTTAGATGATATTGCAGCTCATGAGTGCTATCCCAATCTCTCATTCTAAATATTCAGACCATTCAGTTTAACTTCTCTCTCTCATAATTCCATTCAGTAACAGGAGGGATAAAATTTTCTAAGGTCCTGTATAAGCATTAAATATAATTATTTTATAACTGAATTGTTTACTTTGTTTCCATAGTTTCTTGTGTTGATTGTAATAAGTTGTGAATTTTGGTGCCTTTTTATGAAGAGAAAAAACATCGATAACTTACATAGTCTTGTCAGTTAATTCAACACCCTTTCTCCTGGCAGCAGCATCCTATCTCTTATTGCAGATAATTAGAACATTAAACTACAAATTGTGTAAAAAGTCTCTGTTTGAAGAGATGGCATGTCTTTGCATTGTAAATTAAAACTGTGTAATAGAAAGAGAAGTCAAAGACTTTAATACTTCATAGCAATTACATTTTATATCACCTGATTCTGGAGACTTTGCAGTCTTATTGGATTACTCTGCTTCAGTTTATAACAGAAAAAAGGTTTCTTTGTCTTGTTCTTGATGATACTGAGCAATGGCTTAGACAGTTATGTGTGATATAGTAAAATTAATAAGGAATGCCGTTTTGTTAGCTTATTTGGAAAAAAGAAAATTACCTTAGAAGTTCACCTGTAGTCTGACTATGAGGTTCAATATAATAATAGAGAGATTAAAAAATCTGAAAATGTTTTCATATCTACAGTCTCTTTGTATATACAATTTTTGGCCCAAATTAGAAAAAATACTGAAGTATATTGTATGTTATATTATGCGACAGAGTTACCAGCATGAATGCAGAAAATAAGTCTAGCTACAGGAGTTGATAAGGAAATATTTTTGTAAATTTTTGTAACAATCTGCCCAGAATTTTCACTCTTCCCACTTGATTTACAATCTCTTAGGACTCTCTTAGGACTGATTTCTTTTAGGACTAATAATGTCTCTGTTTGCACTGCCGTTTTGATCCACAATTCCATCCTGGACCTAAAAAATCCTTGAGAACTATTTTAAATAAATTGTGATTTTCAAAGAAAAATATCAATTTTTGATCCTTAATGACCAAATCAAGCCTGCCATTTTTATGAGTTATGAGATTACAATCAATTGACAAAGCAGATAGATGCCATGGTGATCCTGAGCAGAAGACCTGTGAGGTTCTGGTGACACACACAAAATCTAACCTGTACAGGTGCAGGTTTGTCCTGTGCTGTCCTACATGTCCAATGTGTTTCAAGGTGTGTTGTGCTGCACAGATCTCATGGCTTCAAGGAAAGCTTGGCTGGCTGGTGGTACCAGACCAGCCTGCAGGCATCTCACAGTTGATACCAGTAAGTATTGATTCCTAGTCCTTGATCATCTTTGTGGCCTATCTCTGGATTCTCTCCAGCCTGACCACATCTTGAGCAATCTGGTCTATTGAGAGGTGTCCCTGTCGATGGCAGGGGGGGTGGAACTCAATGATCTTTAAGGTCCCTTCCAACTCTAACCATTCTATTATACTTTTTTTTGTGTGTAGTGAGGACCAAAAGAGAACACAGAATTACAGGTGTGGCCTGACAAGTACTGAGTAGAGTAGAATAATGACTTCTTTATCTCTGCTGGTGATGCCCCAGTTGAAGCAACCCAACATCCCGTTGGCTTTCTTCACCACAGCAGCACACTGTTCACTCATACTAATCTTGATGTTTACCAGAACTTCCCCATTGCTTACCACAGAGCTCCTTCCCAGCTGCATAGATCCCAACCTGTGGTGGACTCCTGAATTATTTTTCCTAAGTGCAAGACCTTACACCTGTCCTTGTTGAACTTCATAAGTTTCTTATTAGCCCAGTCTTCCATCCTATCCAGGTCTTCCTGCAGGATGGTTCTCTCTTCTAGTGTGTCAACTTCCCCACTCAGTTCAGTGTCATCAGCCAGCTTCATCAAGGTCCACTTGAACCCACCATAGAGATCACTTTTGAAAGTACTAAACAGTGTTGGGCCCAATGTTGATCACGGGGGGAACCCACCTGTGACAGGTTGCCAGTTTGAAAAGGAGCTGTTTGACACTATGCTTTGGGTATGCGGCCCATCAGCCACCTCCTTATCCACCACACAGACCACTTGTCTGTACTGTAACACATCTTTTCTCAAGGAGGAGACCATGGGGAACTGTGTCAAAAGCCTTGGAGAAATTCAGGTAGACCATTTCCCGTTCCATGTAGTAACACGAAAAGAAGGTGAAAACTTTTTTATTAGAGGTTCTTCCCACTGAGTGGCCTTTGAAATGTTTATATTCTGCACTTGTAGAAGAATGGATATGTTCTGTATGCAATCCAGAACGTAGTGCTTCAAAACTTCTAATGCTAGTATGAATTTGGCCATAGGCATTTGTTAAAGTGACAGATAACTGCAGAGGAATGTTTGCCAGACAAGGTATTTTTTAATATGCAGTGTCCAAAACATCTGAATTTCAAATAACTACTGAATCTTGACTATGAAGACTGCTTCTGTTGCTAAGGGAATGACTTTTTTGTTACCCATGTTCATGTGTATCCTAATTTTTAACAGCATTTGAGAAAAATATGAAAAGAAGCAGAAAATGCATAACAATTAGCACTGAAAGATGGGGAAAATATCTGAACTATCTTCTGTCTTTCAAGAATACTATTTGTTCTTTCTAGATAGGGGAAGGTGAACATTTTCATTTTTTTTCAGGCAAAGCGGTATAGTTTACATTTTATATAGTTAAGCTTAAGTATTTCAGAATTAAGGTTAATGGAATATTTTTCTATTACTTTCTTGGTCACATTTATATTTTTATTAACCTCATAAATATGAAAATATTAAAACATCCAAATCTTGCTATTGTTTGTTTTTTATGCACAAATGAGTCAGATGTTTAGATTTATATTTCATTCTCCTCTAGGTGAGTGAGTATAGGGTATGCAAAGACCTCATGAAACAAATAAAAATAAGCAGTTGTAGAACTTATATTAAAATGTGTTCAGAGATTAAGAATTATATAATGGTATAATTATCTATAAAACTCAGAGACTGTGCTTTCTTCCCATTCAACTAAGAGTTAAATAAATAAATATAAATATAAATAATATAAATATGTAGAGGGGAAAATAAAGTATATTTCAGGAACTACTGAAAGCTGGAAATAGAGATTAAGACAGAGATACTAAAACTTCCTTGAAAAGATGACAAATTTTCAACAGAAATTATTTTACATAAACTAATTGGCTTTTCACTGCTGTTTTTCTTTCTCCATATTATTTTATTTTGCTTCAAAATACTAAACATTAATACCAAATTGTAGTATTTAAAACACCTCTTAATTTGTGATTTTCACCTGCTCAGTGATAAATTTTTAGATATGGTTAGATACATTTTTGTGATCTCTGTCCAAGATCATTCTCATCACATTAAGACCAGTTACATCCTTAATTTGAGACACAGATGGGAAGCCACCTGTGCTTTACAGTGATGCTCCAGAAACTCATTTACAGTGACTTCTTGGTAGGAGATTATGATTTAGAGTTTTCCCTTTAAATACTACTACTGTCTGATGAGGGTGTTCTTGTTGTTTGTCCCCATTTTTCAGTCCAACAGAGATTGAAACAGGGTATTCCTCAAGTCCTCGTTCATCCAGTCAGATTTTTTCCAGCATTTGGACTGAGTTTAGCACAAAATAAATGTCAAGAAAGGGTGAGACCATTGACTACAGATATATCAGGGTGTAGGCAGTAGCAAGGGAAAAAAATCTATGTAAAATCTTTGTAAGATAATGGTCCTGTTTGGCACAAATGCCACAGGTACAGAAGCCATAAATGATTTAACTGAAAATTTAAAAAAATCTACAACATGATAAAAAAAAAATGTGAAATAATGACTAAATATGGAAATACTTCTTCTCCTCCCAATTTTTCTGCCACTATCGGTAAAAATATCAAAATCAATAACAGAATATTTTACTTCAGAGTGATTTTACTCTTTGTACTGCAGGTAAAGAATTCTAGCTGCCTATTCTGTCATACATATTTGATATAAGAATGTGATAAAATGTGGAAACATAAGATTTAGTTGAAATGATTATTGAATGACATTGATTTATGAAAAATGTAAGTATAGTATGGAAGCTTACTATGGTATTACGGACAATGAATTTCTAATGTGCTGCAGTGCACATGGTGTGCATTAGAAATACATGATTACTGTAAATTGTGAACTATATTATAGAACAAAGTTTGGATGCTATCAGATGTTTTTCTGACCCTGTTGTTAAAGAAGTAAAATCTCTGACTAATAACTGTTCTGTTTCTCCCTATTATTAAAGAAGAATTATTTTGTATTGTGGGAACAAATGACAGATATTTCAGTATGCGCATTTCATAGACAGAAAAGAGATACTTGAGCCTCTAGGTAATGCAGTTTAATGTTAAAGGAAACTATTACATAACATGTGATTTTCATCATATTTACAAAGCATGGTGAATACTGAATAAACTACTTAACCTAAAGCCCTAATCAGGAACAAGAATATTTGCTTATTTCTATTCTAATTAATGGCTTAGAGCTTGGAAAAATTGGTATCTATGTCAATCATAAATTTATAATTCTGTGAATTGTATATTACGGTGAATAAAGATCTGACTGGAGCCTTTAACAGGCCTCATATACCATGGAGACAGTTAGGATAAGTTCAATATATTTCACCGTATTTGAAATGACAATGATTTAGAGAAAAAGACAGCACATGCAGCTTGACAATGGCCAAACTGGATATCTGACACTGGAAAGGGAAAAGCTATTACCAGAAAAACAGAATAAAAGAACTTCTACTGCCATTTCTGAACCAGAACTAGATGGAATTAAATTTATTTACATGCAAGAGCAGCTTCTTCTACAATGCAGAAGCCAAAAGTCAAAGATTTTACTTTGGTGGCAAAGTGGACAGCAGGATGTTATTTCAGGAGCAGCATAGACTCTTCTAGAAAAACAGAAATGATAATTATTTGAAAATATGATTATTTTTTACAGAAAATATAGAAAACATTTGCAAAATTAGGTATATTTTTTCTGGTTGATCTTGTTTTCCAACTAAGCTTTTGCTAATGCTTCAACATTTTTTTACTAGCTTAGAAATGTTGCATTTTTTAAATTTGTATCAGTTCATACTGCAAATGCATGGAAATAGGTGAAACAATTTTCTGAATTATTATTTAAAATACTTTTGCACATAATATTTCATAAATCACTTTAGACATGAAAAAACGCATGCATCACAGTTCTTGGTTAGCTGAAAATTAATATATTTCTCTGTAAGTATACCTTCTGCATAATTGTTAAATTATGCAGCATACTTGAAAAATGCACACCCTTAATTGGTGGCTGGGTAAATGGTGCATTAACAGATGAATGATTCAATTCGGACCATGATTTGTTTTTCTGTTGTTACTTTGCTTTCATTGTTTTAAGGTTATCTTTTCTTAAATTAGGCACATTAATTTTTTTTGCAATCCTGCTTGATAACCTCATAGTTGGATTTACGCTGCTTCTTGCTGCACAGTGTCCTTTGTGCAGATTGTATAAAGTAACATGAGACAAAGAAAGAATATTTGCTAATGCCTTTCAGAATGTGGTATTTTTGTAAATGTCATTTTGGTGCCAATATATCAACATTTTTCTAGCATTGAAGTGTCATTCCTGCAGCAACCACATATGTATGAAATACTTCAAACAGTGTGAATTTAGCAGTATAAAAGTTAAGATAATGCTCTCTTAAGCATGCAATGAAGAGAATGGATTTCTGCTGGATCTTTGAAAAAAGTAGTTATTACAAAAAGGTTGAAAACCATGTTTCTTAAGAGTCTCAGGTGAAAAATGTTAGAAGAAACTGGTTTAAAAACAAGTCCTTAGAACTGAATTTAGTGGGATGTTGGGAACCTGTTTTTGAGTTTGGCACAGTAGACTCTCTGAGAATTAAAAATCTGTAGACTGTCTCTGCAGAGTCATTCTGCATTGAACCTTGCTAAATATATAGAATACTTTCTATAACATTGAAAATAGATAATGGATTGAGTTTAACTCAATTAAAAAGGATGGTGAAGGATGAAAAGGACATTTGTTCTAGCAAAATGTTGTAAATCTAACAACCTGTGTTCCTGAACAGAAATCTTATTGGTAGCCATGCCTAAGAAGAAGCTAAAACATGTAACTTTTTATTACTTTTTTTTACATTGCCAACTCCTCCTCCTTCCTCCTCATGAAAGAAAATTAACTCTTCTTTGTTCAGAAGATGACATTTGTTCAAGTTAGAAAATGTCACATCTTACAAAAGTGATCTTTGAGGGTATGGCAAGATTGACCATCAGATGATTGTAAAGCAACAACTTGGAAAAGACAACCTAAAGAAACATTTTAAAGACACACAGAATCACAGAAGGGACCTCTGGAGGTCATCTGGTCCAACCCCTGCTAAAGAAGGTCCTCCTAGTGCAGGTTGCACAGGAACTTATCCAGGCAGGTTTTGAACATCTGCAGAGACAGAGACTGCACCACCTGTCCCCATTTCCTCTTGTCATCTCACTGGGTACCACTGGAAAAAAAGACTGGTCCCTTTCTCTTGACACCCATCTGTCGGAGCGGGAGACAGACCCAGAGTAACGATGGAGTCTCAATATGAGTATGATCATTCTCCTTTATTCTACGCACTTACAAAGGTTTTATAGGTATCCAAAAAAAGCACGCAATAACAAACAACCTGTCATTGGTTCATTGCTTTTGTCTGCTCCCCTCAGGCTGTTACGTAATTGATAGTGTTGCTGCCCACATGAAGGAGTCTGTCTTCACTTTTCAGACTTAGTTCTGAACTGACTTGTTTATCAGTTTGTTACTTCCCTCTCCAGGTGGGATCAAGGACAAGTTGCTTTGCCCTTTTTTAGTTGTGCAGTTATGGTTTGCTAAAAACTGGTTTGCTCACACCAGTGAGATCATGTCCTTTATAACTTCGCCATTCTTCCGAACCCATCCTTTAAGTATTTATGGGTGTTGGTCAGATACCTTCTTAGGCTTCTTTTCTCCAGACTAAAAAGACTCAAGTGCCTCAATCTTTCCTCGTAAGAGAGATTCTCCAGGCCTCTAATCATCTTGGTGGTTATCTGCTATACTCTCTCCAGCAGTTCCTTGTCCTTTCTTAACTGGGGGACCCAGAACTCGACACATTAGGCCAAGTGGGGCTTCACCAGAGCAGAGTAGAGGGGGAAGATAACCTCCCTCGACATGCTGGCCACACTTTTCTTGATGCACCCCAG
>VZRU01016507.1:24961-70978 GCA_013398155.1 Pedionomus torquatus | reverse complement strand
GGTTTGGGGGGCGCCCACCCAAGCGGGGGTGCCGGAGCCCCTTCCCCAAATTCTCTCCTCGCAGTGCCGCTTCTCGCCCGAGCTGTGCGTTAGGCCTGGGGAATTCATCACCGCCTTTGCAGTCCTAAAGTCTGAATTATTATTATTTTTTTCACTTCCTCCGCAGAAGTAGGTCCTGCGTTACGAGTCAGTGACGTTTTCACCCGTCTCGGGCGAAGCCTGGAAACGCTCTTTCAGGCGAAATGCGGAGGGGCTGCCCAGGAGCCTCACGGCCAGACTCCGCTGCACAGTGACACACGGCTCCGTTCCGCGGTCCCCTCGCTGCCATAGTCCAAGGAAATACCTCTTGGTGGTGGTCCTGGGGTTTTTCTGACTTGGCAAGCAGAGCCGTGCATGACTCTTCAAAATACTTGCCTATATTCTTCCTCGTACCGAGAAGCATTCACCCTGTTAGCTGCGGTCCGAATTGGAACAAAGCAGTGCTTTCAGGGATGCTTCGCCCATAGGTGTTTTCCATGATGGCTGTACTTTGGTTGTTCTTTACCTTGCTCTAAAATTTTAAATCAATATAAATATTTAGTGTTGGTGTTAACTTCCTCGTAAACCTTGGAGCCATTCACCGTAATTGCCCCAGAGCGTTAACAGCGGCTGGGTTTGTGCGTAAGGAACTGATAGAGGTGTAGGATGAAGACTCTGTGACCGGTCTCTGCCCGTGTGGCGGAGTTTCTGTGGCAGGGAGACCAAAAGTGAGCTGGGCTTTCTGCCATCAGACAAACATTTCGTTCGGTGCTTCACTCATCTTACTAAAAGCTTTTTCTTTCTTTCTTTTATTTTTTTCCTCCCCCCTTTGTGACTGTCATTGTCACGTGCAGCTCCATCACATCAAATGAATTAAATGCTTGCTGCTTATTAATATTCTCATTTGGAAAGGCAGTTGGCAAATTAATTATGTCAGTATAGCGGTGCTTTGGGTTTGTGTTTGTGAACGAGGCGATTACCTCCCGCTTCTCAGAGTCAGACGTGGTGACTTTTCTATTGTGCATTTCATCCCGCTTCTTTTCCTGGTCGTGAGACCGTCTGAGTCCAGGTAAAACACCTTTAACAGTCAAGTGTCTCTTGCCTGACTTCAGATGTGTGTGAGCTCTGGCTGAACCAGTCGTTCATCGATCTCTGAAATCTGCTGGCAGCGCTGAAGGCTGCTCCTGGTTTCTTAGTGCACCAGTAAAAGCCGTGGCGTTGTTTTGTGTTACCACAGCGGGTCCAGGAGTAAAACTTGGCTCCCTTAAAACTTGTTTCTGTTATAACTTGGAACAGCGCGTTTACGGTGTATGTTTTATTTTCCTGTTTTAGGGCTTTTTGTCTCCCATGGAGCAGTTTCTGACATTCATTCAAAGGCCGTGGTGGGAAGATTGAGAGAACCACTCTTGCTGAGGCAGCAGAATCTATGGCTGGTCTTTGTTTCTTTCAGTAGACTTGGTACTGCTTAGTGTTGAGTTAAATTAGGAGGGATCAGTCCTTGCCGCTTCATAAAATCTTTGCGAATGTTTTCATTTCTAAGTTGGTTGTAATTTAAAAGAGGGAAAGAAAGGTGTTTTCTGTAGTGTGCTAGCGATGTGGGGGTGTTGGCCTAGAGACTGAGGCTCCGATTGTGTTAGAGGTCCTCGCTACAAGATGCAAGCGGACGCTTCTGGGGCAAAAAAACTGACTCCTGAGTTCAAAAGGTGTACAGTAATCAAGTAATTCATAGTTCACTTGTTCTAGCTTGCCCTGGTGTGAAGGCCACTTCCTCAGGGAAAGGAAGAGACTAGATGAGGTGAAAGCATCATCTCTGCTTGTTTCATTACTGAGGTTGCAGGACTGTGTTAGAAATCATTTTTCCCAATGCTTCTTCCCTGTCAGAGATAAAACTAAAATGACTCTTCAGCACGTTTAATGCAGCTGCAGGCATAAATGGTCGTGAGCCTGGAGGATTTCATGGGCATCCTGCCGTGCGCTTAATGCAGAGCTTGAGCTGGCTTTGCTGCTGTCAGCTGAAGAGGAACGTTGTCTTGGCTCTCAGGTCTGGTGGGGAAGGTGCTGTGTGGGGATAGATGGGCAAATGCTCAAGTGCCGTGGGGTTAATCTGCAGTTAACTCCTGCTCGTTTGGCCTTCTCCTAGGTGTACCTTGGCCATGCTTCTCCAGCGTGTGACCTGACTGACAACGTGGCTTCTTTTGCTGGTGTAACTGGTCAGGTTTTGACTCGTACGAACAGGGCAGGAACGGTTATGCTGCAGGAGACCTTGCTGGGGTGTTCAGAGAGAGGGTAGTTGTGTTCTTGGTGCTTGGGTTAGGCAACAGAAATCCTTCCTCAGCTAGGAGCAAAGGAGGTGGATGTTGTCCTGAGAGGTGAGGATGTGGTCTGTACTGTCGTGTGCTGAACTCAGGCTGACAGCACAGAATCCACTTAAGAAGCTTATGACAGTAGAGGGGTAAACTTACATTCCCTGTGCTCATCTGAGACTTTTCAGAAGCAGCAGCAGCTGTGCTTGAAGGAACCTTCTGGTTCCTTGAAAGCTCGTTTGAGAGAAGCGGGCTGGGGTATCGCACAAGCCCACGTGTGGCAGTTTCTTTACATCCTCAGCAAGTGCCTTAAGATGAAATAATAAACCTTTCACTTTTTAGCTCGAGGTAAGTATCGTTCGCCTGCCTTGAACTGAAGAGTGTTGTGAACCAACCTTCATTTCTCACTGTGAGACGGGGAGTATTTCCCAACTGCAGATGTTTTTGTGACTTTGTACTAGAACCATGGGGGTATTTTAGCAACCCCAGAGATGCTGCCTCAGTTGTTTTGTGTGTAGGTGCCGTGGTAAGAGGTGAGGGGATGCGAAAGGATCATCTGTTACACCCCCGGTAACCTCATCGAGCCCCAGTGCAGGCAGTGGCCATAGCTTATGTGGTGACCAAAGCTTTGTATGGGGTGGAGACTCCTCACTGGAGTACCCAGTGCTTGATGGAACAGCGGAAAGAAAGGAAAACATTAAATACAAGAGTAATGTCTGTAATGCGTGCTCAGAGAGCAGGGAGGCTTCTGCAGTGCCTTTTTTTTTTTTTTGCCTTATTTTTTTTTTACAGGCTAAGGCTTTTAATATTTAGAAACCTTGCAGTCTCCTGGCCTGAAGATTAAAATCGGGGTTCTAGTACTGTATTTCTGTCTTGGGCATTAGTAGCTCTCCCACATCCTAGCTCTTAAACGGGCTAATCCTTTCCCTGTGTTTTCTCTCGTAGTTTCTCTTGGTAACCTTGTCAGTTGTACTTCCTACCTGGTTTCCTGTCTCACAGAGTCAGCGTTGGCTACTGACGTGCTCCCGCGTTTCCTAGTGATTCGCTGCATTGTTTGTCAGAACAACTTCTTCTTAACGTGTTATTTCCAAGCAAGTTGGAGCACTGCTGTAGCTTTCCTTTTATTAAGGCATTATTGCTAGTCCCAACCCAGGTGATGAATATTGGGAGCTCATGTTCCTGACTGGGCCCAGGGCAGTAGGATTGCTAAGGGTTTACTCTTAAGAAATACTGAGCTGACACCAAGGAGGACCCTCACAGTCACGTTGGGCAGGTTTAGATGGAGCTGGTAGCAAGGCAGGCAGAACGCGGAGTGCTGTAGGTGTGTCAGGAGCTGGGCTCGTTCTGGCTGTGGAGCTGTGAAGTTGTGCTCATCTGCTAGTAGAAATGAAGTTTTCAACAGGATGGGTGATGTGCTGAAGAGTGGGTACAACCTTATGTTCCATCGCTCGTTTGCATCTGGTCAGCCCTGCTGCATTTGTCTCGCTCAGTGGCCAGCTGGTCATGCCAGAGTTTGGCCCAAACTTAAAGAAAAGCAGATGGTTTTGGTTGCTGTATCAGGGTGTGGGACTAAATTGTTCTCAAGTGAACTCATGTTCCAGTCACGTGCAGTGGAAACAAGTAGGAACGGACTTAGGTTCATGTCACAAGGAAGACCAGGAGGCCAGAAGTCGTACCGTATCCTTGTCTGGCTTGTAGCATCACGTGAGTTTTAGGAAATACACTTCTTTTTGCCTCTCTCTTGAATGCTGGAGAAAGAGAGGCTTTGTGGGCAAGCTGGCTGAGATATTTATGCACCGTACTGATCTACTATACAACTATTTATGTAACAAGAAGCTCCCGGGGCTGCTGCTGCCTTCCCTTGGCTGGGTGGGATTGACAGAATGGTGTCAGTCTGTCGGAGCAACAGGGGTGACAGTCACCTAGGCCCTGCTGGTTTCCCTCTTGTCCGCTCCAGCAAGGTGAGTGGAAACTCGAGTGACACTGCCTGGCTGGTTCCCAGGTGCTCTTTCTGTGTCCTCCTCCAGTGTGTTCAGGCAAAACACAGGGAGGTGTTTCCCCATCCCTTGAAACTGCTCTCCCAAGCAAGGCCAAGAGCCCCCTGAAGACC
Source organism: Pedionomus torquatus (assembly GCA_013398155.1). Classification (NCBI taxonomy): domain Eukaryota; kingdom Metazoa; phylum Chordata; class Aves; order Charadriiformes; family Pedionomidae; genus Pedionomus; species Pedionomus torquatus. The sequence goes on along the minus strand of VZRU01016507.1, from coordinate 66,547 downwards.
AAGACCTTAGCACAAGCACGTGTGGTGGGTCTTTGAGAAAAGTAGATCCTTAATTTCTGTTCCTTTTCCCCTTCCAAGTAATTTGGGGGGGACAATCTGGGGCAAGGAGCTTGTTTTCAGCTGCTGGCTCTGGGTTCTCTTGTGTGACAAGCAAGAAGTAAAAGCTGGTAGATGGAATTTCTTTGGGTCTTAAGCTGTTTCTTCTTGAGTGGCAGGATGAGGTTACAAGCTGGATGGTACACTTGGAAATCATTCTTCTTAGTTCTGTTCTATTGCTTTGTCTTTTTCAGTAACGGTTTGTTCTTGGTACAGTAATGTGAAAATGCAATTACCGTGTGAGGAACCTTTAAGGCAGTATGTGACTTGGTACGTGGGTAACTGCTGTTGAAAAGGTCAGCGTTATTCGGTGCTGATATGTGCCAGTGATTGCCTTGCTAATTGGGAGAACTTGACCAAGGCCTTGACTAGCAGCTGGGATCAGATGATCTGCAAAGGTCTCTTCCAACCCAGCCTTTTCTGTCCTTTAAGCTGTTGGTTCAGATCAGGTATTTAATCAAAAACAATTAGAATTGAGAGAGATGTTTTAGACAGGTGAATTTATCTGGGTTTATTTTCCCTGCGTATGTCCTGTCTTTAAGCTCCTGTGTAAAAAGGTTCTTTTCGTGGCAAAGGTACTTGTCCCTTTTTTTCCTGCCAGTACATGCAATCTCTTCAGGTCCTTGCCTTGCTGGAATTTGCTGGCCGTGTTGACTGATGGGAGGTCACGTGCGGTAGAGCTGTAACCCGCACTCGCACCGACCTGTAGCTCTGCCTCAGCGCTGGAACCATGCGAGAAGGGCTCGTATAAACACTGGTTTCTGTCGCCTCTCGACCACGGCACAGGTCTTCCACGCTTCCTTCAACTTCCTTGCACTTAAACCACCGCGTCCCTGCTGCAGGTGATGGGCTTGAACATTTCAGATGAAGAAGAAAGGTCTTAAATGAGGAGGAAATGTCGTGTTTCTGTCTCTGGCCGTGAACAAGCTTATTGTAATAGGGAAAGGAGCTCTGTACTTGCACTTTTGTGGTTGAGCGTAGTTTTTGCTCGGGAGGAAGGGAGTCGTGATGCAGCTTGCTCAGTTGGGAAGCTGATGTGGGAACTGTGTTTCTGCAAACATTGAGGAAACTTGCTAAAATATCTTTGTGGCAGAGATGTTATCAGGAGCATTAAGGAGAAAGTAGAAATCAAAGCTGTGGTAGGGATTTTACTTTTTGCTACCAAGATACTCCGAGGGCTGGAGCCCCTCTGCTGTGAGGACAGGCTGAGGGAGCTGGGGCTGTTCAGCCTGGAGAAGAGAAGGCTCCGGGGAGACCTTGGAGCAGCCTTCCAGGATCTGAAGGGAGCTCCAGGAGAGCTGGAGAGGGACTCTTGGTCAGGGAGGGGAGGGACAGGACAAGGGGGAAGGGTTTTAAACTGGAAGAGGGGAGATTTAGGTTGGATATTGGGAAGGAATTCTTTGGTGTGAGGGTGTTGAGGCACTGGAAGAGGTTTCCCCGAGAAGCTGTGGCTGCCCCATCCCTGGAGGGGTTCAAGGCCAGGCTGGATGGGGCTTGGAGCAACCTGGTGTGGTGGGAGGTGTCCCTGCCCAGGGCAGGGGGGTTGGAACTCCATGATCTTCAAGGTCCCTTCCAACTCTAACCATTCTGTGATTTGAGGAATTTCGCCCATGGTTTTTATACCTGGCATGCAAAGCAAAGGGTCAAAAAGAATGACTCCACTTAAAATAGCTGTCTTTGCTCTGAAACCTTGATTTATTTTGATTTTAATTGGACCTCTTTTTGGTAAGGGGCAAAAAAAGGTGTATTTGCATTTGGTCAAATACTTGTGCCTTGCTTTAGTTACCTTCTCAAGTCTGTAAATGTACCATATGTAAAGAACTCTTCACATCTGTTCAATATGCAGCAGCTTTCGTTGGGTGTGCCAAATAGAGCAAAAAAAATCGTAATTCATTTATTAGGTATGCCTAGCAGTCGTTGGTATTGAAGGAGGAATTCAGTGACTATCAAGCCTGTCAGAATTGTTACCAAATGAGTTGAAATTATTAGAAATAATTCCTTCTGTGCTCAGTTCCCCGGGCGGTAACAATAGGAATTCTAATCACATCCCTGACTCGGCTCCCTATTGCTCGAACGTTATCCTCTCACTTCTCAGCAGAAGAGAAGATTGGTAAAACTAGGCCATAGCTGCTCTTCTGTTGGGGAAAAAACCAAACCAAACCAACAAAACCAAAAAAAAACCTTCAGTTGTAAAAGCCAAAAAAGGAAAGGAAATCTGCGCTACGTTTCGGTTGGTTCCATTTCGCTTTTTTGTTGGGGTCAGTTCTTATGTCTGTAAGTGCCGTGGGTTATTTTGGGACACAAGAATAACCCATAAACAACACTGGAATGACTCACAGTGATACCGAAGCTCCTGACCTGGAGCTCTTTGTATCTTCCCAAACTACTGTTTGTTAATTTCATTAAGGTCCCTCCGTAATGCTTTGGATTGGGTTTGCCGCCTGATGAGAGAAACAAAATGCAGGTGGCTGCTGTGTCCCAGGCTTGGTTTGATTAGCAGAGAAATGCTTGAAAACTGTATTTTTCCGCGTATTGGATCGCTGGTCTTGTTTCTAACGTGTGTTTAGTGTCCGGCTCTCCTGCCTGCTGGTCACTTCGTGCAGCCTGGCTGGACTAAAGGAGCTGCCACCTCCTGTCAGGAGCGGTGATGTGTGGGACCCGTGGGGTGTTCCAGTGGGGTTTTAGTCCCCGGAACAGCACGTTGCGTTACGCCCCTGGAGAAGGGATGGTGTCATCTTCTCCGGTGGCCCCGCGCTCTAATCACTTCGATGATGGGAAGGGAAAGCTGTGACTAAGCCAAGCCACGTGTTGTGTTACTTCAAGAAAAAAAGTTGGGGGGGGTGGGAAACCAAAATCCCAGCGTTTTGTTTTACATCTCTGCACAGCAGTTGGTGCTGCGGTGCTGTGGCCGAGCCTGTGCACGTGTCGGTGTTTCTTTCAGGCTAAAGGGAATCTCGAGGTGGAACAGAATCTCGGACAGAACATCCTCTTGTGTGTTCCTCCTGTCCCCGCTCCACGTGTCCTCCTCCTCCTCCTCCCCTTCTGCGGCTGTGCCCTGCCCCGCGGAGCGCTCGCTATTGTGAAGAACGTCCGACCGAAACAGCTCACAGAAGGGATCGATTTCCTGCCAAATCTGTGCAAGAAAACATGTGGGCAGCTTAAAACGACTTCTGTTTCAAACCCAAGCGGTGGTGTTGCAGTCCAGGCCACTCGCTCGCTGTCTGTCATGCTGGGTAGCTACAGGGAACGATAGGATTAAGTTTGCCTGCCCTTTTGGTGACTGTGGCCCCGATTCCTGAAATGCAGGTGTCAGAGTATGTGCAAGAGTCATTAGAACTGGAAATCTGAGAAAAAATTGGTTTTTACTATGAACAAGGAGGAAGAAGGGACACTGGAAGAGGATGCCCAAGGAAGCTGTGGCTGCCCCATCCCTAGAGGGGTTCAGGCTGGATGGAGCTTGGATGGAGCAACCTGGTGTGGTGGGAGGTGTCCCTGCCCAGGGCAGGGGGGTTGGAACTGGATGATCTTCAAGGTCCCTTCCAGCCCTGACCATTTTATTTTCTGAGTATGCAGCTTAGGGCAAAAGGAGTGGCATTGCTGCAGAGCATCACTCGTTGAAGGCAGTGAAAATACTGCTTATCTAAAATCGTTATATTTAATTTTTTGGTATTTTTTTTTCCAAGGCTTTTATTCCCTGGTGTGGCCTTATAGAAGAAACAGTTCTGGAGGGGAGTATAGGTGAGATATGGTGGGCAAAGCAGGCAGACTGGAGTGGGAGGCAAACAGCTTTTCTTTCTCGCTGTGCTGGGAAGAGATGGACGTCTGCCATTGTCGTGTCTTCTCCTCTCAAGGAGATCTCTGTTTTCCCGAGTGCAAGCGAAGAGACAGTCTGCCACCACGGAGGGGACATACCAGGAGGGGTCAAGAGTGTGTTGCGTGGTAGTGGTTTTCTTTGTAGCACACGACAGTGTTTCCTCAATCCCTGATGGTGTTTTGGATTCCTCGTTCGGATTTGGACCCTCTCACACGTGGTGGCAGCAAGGGCAGGGGTGGAGCTGGTGGGTGCCATGGGGTGCGTGGCTGGGGCTGAGAAGGCCTCTGCCACCCTTCCTTTCCTCTGCTTCCTTACCCCACTGCGGTTTTGCCACTCCAAGGTTGGTGTAGCATCCGTTATTTGGCAAATTTCAAGTTGGCTGTTGTTGCTGAAGCTTTATGTGAACCTGCACATTGGCTTCTATTGAAAAGAGAAAATTAGGTGCTTTGGGGAAAGTGGGTTGGTTGGTTTGTTTTCTGTTTTGTTTTTTGTTTTTTTTTTTTTTTCCTTGCTGATATGTTCACTCAGAAGTGCAGGTTTTGGTACTCACCTTCATTACTGTGCAAGCAACCGGGTAAAATGTCTGCCATGGTTATATATAGTGGTGTAACTGCCCCGAGCTTCTCTTTATGCCTTTCAGCAGTTGGTGTACTAGAAGCCTGTAGTTTGTGATCCGTGCCCAGATAAGCCTGGAGCGCTTTAATCAACACGTTGAGGTAAATAATTGGGAGTTCTTGCAAGTGGGTCCCACCAGCGCAGGCTTGTGAAAAGCCAAGTGCTCCCAGAGCCCCCCTGTGCACGGCCCTGCCTTGTGCCCCTTCAGCTGGGCTGCTTCTGGGGTTCTTTCTTGGAGGGAGGTTGGTTTCGGGCAGGACGCCGTCAAAACACTGCACTTTTGCTATGATTTCTCCAGGAAGCAGTTCATGTAGGTGCCTGGTATATATTCTTGATCTTGACCAGAGGGGAAAAAAAGGAGGAGAAGAAAAAAAAAACAACCCCATGAGTGTCTTTGACTCTTGCTGGGTGGTAGCCTGATGCTCTCCAAGGGTTTTGAAAGCTTTGAGCAGCAGCACTTGTCGGTGACGTTTTGGGGAGGAGTTTCCTAGAGATGGGGGTGGTGGTTGAGTTCTAAAGCCCTGCCTCAGGAGAGCAGAGGTTTAGTCCTGAGGGTAACAGCAACTTGCTGCGACGTAATACAAACTATTTAATTCTTGATTTCTCTTCCCATTCTTTCTCTCATCCCATGATCTGATCAATCTATATAGAACCATAGAATGGTTAGAGTTGGAAAGGACCTTGAAGATCATTGAGTTCCAACCCCCCTGCCCTGGGCAGGGACACCTCCCACCACCCCAGGTTGCTCCAAGCCCCATCCAGCCTGGCCTTGAACCCCTCCAGGGATGGGGCAGCCACAGCTTCTCTGGGCAACCTCTTCCAGTGCCTCACCACCATCACAGGAAAGAATTTTTTCCTAATATATCTGTCCGTCTGTGTGTGGGGATGAAAAAAGGTGGACAAGCGCGGATTGCTTGCCTTCTGATATTGTTGAAGCAAAATGCTGTTGGCTTTCTACCTTGTCTGTATTTCAGAAGCGTCAGGAACGGAGCTCTTGCTCTGTGTCTGTAGGAGCCTGTCTTAGGCTGGGGGGACCTTGTGGTGTAAATGGGCACGTGAGCTGCCCTGCGGTTGGGGATTAAGCTTGGTTTTAAATCCGAGTTGGGAAACACCTAGAAATAAGTCAATTGATGAGAGTTGGGGAACGGGAGCGAGCTCCTGGTGTTGATTTGCCGGGGCTGTAGAGGCTCACGGGTGCGGGGAGGAGGGCAGCCGAGCTGACACGGCTAATTGCTGCCAGTCCTGCTGGCTGAGAAACGCTTTCTGGCAGATTCAGCAGAACAAAGCTGAAGCATCTCTTCGTGAAGACTGGGAAAGTCGGTGGTTTCCCTCTTTTTTAGCCTTACAAACGGAGCGTGCTCTGTTAGTCAGAACTCCCACGTAGCGGGGTTAGTGGAGGCTTTCTTTTGGGGAATTTATTTTGGATGGGCATCGGATTCTGATGTTTGATATCGCGTGTATTGAGAGATAGGAGGGTGGTCTCGCCTGAGGTTGACATGAATAGCTAGAAACGCCTGTCCTCTTTTTACTCTGAATGTGCACAGTTTGCTAAGTTCGGCGGGTTCCTTGGCACGGACTACAGAGAGGCTGCTCTGGGTCATCTGAGGCCGTTGCAAGAAGTAAGCGTGCGTTCAAATCTGAGAGCCGCCCTTGCATTAGGAGACTTAAACTGGGTGAAGGCAGGGCTCCCAGCGCGGTTCCTGTGTGGAGCTTTGCTGCTGCTGGCTCCGTCTCCCCACCGGTTAGGATGTGGCGTTCCCATTGTTCGGCTCTGCTGATCTACAGCCCTTAGAATAACAACTTGTTTCAGCTGGAAATGGATGGGTGTGCGCTGTTCTGAACTCAGACTGCAACAAAGTGCATCGAGCCAGAGTGAGGGAAGATGTGAAAAATAGTCCAGAGAAAGCACTTGGGAGAAGTTGGGCCACCTTTTTTTTGTGCTGAGCTGCTCTGAACTCCCTTCTCAAAGGATTAGGGAAGGGTCTTGATCTGGTACAACAAAGCCTGAGAGTGACAGAGAAACGGCTGCTTGTTGAGCTGTGAAAAGAAAGCTGGAGAGAATTCTCCTTGCAGGCTCCGAACCTGCAGACAAGCCCCTGAAACTAACCAATGATACAATAATAAATTATCCTTGGGCTTTCAGGCCTGGCTGAGGTAGCAGAGTTGAAACCATGTGTTTGTGCTTTTAACAGCTCAGGGTTGTGGGTTTGTTGGGGTTTCTTTTGGTTTTCTTTTAGGTTTTCACCTTGTCCTTAGGTGTCACGTAAGAGGAGGATGCTCCAAGGCTCCCTATGGGTTGACACAGATCTGTCAGTGTAGCAGGGTGCTGCTGCCTTGCAGGCTTGGAAATGTTTATGTTGAGAATCCATCCATGAAACCCATCCTTGGAGTCTGTAGCTGAGACCAAAGCGGGGAGCCTGGTGGAGCAGGAACGTGACCAACTGTCAGAGAAGGATTTTCTCTTTCTTGTGAGCTCACCTTCCTTAAACAAGGCTTAAGAGAATAACGAGTCCCTTGAAAGTAGGGCAGTGAGGAGTAGGACGCAGCGGGGCTGGGCAGGCTCTTCTCGTTGATGCACACCCAGACACAGTAGCCGAACCGGGAGTCGAGGTGCTCCTCAAGTAGATGGTAACACTCTTCTGTTAAGAACAGAGTCGTGCTTAATATACTTCCCAATTTTCCCACATTGAATGACAAACCAGACAAACCTTTTGTACAGCTGTGTTCTTCAGTGCTCCTCGGGTTCTCTCTGTTTCTTAATTCTTATTTCTAGGTCCGTGGAAGCTGGCCATGGTGTCAGGAGGGGTCAGTCTGTGGGGATGCTCCTCGGGATGTGCTTTAAGTGCAAGCTTATCCAGAGAGACGAGTCCTTGAGCTGCCCCTCAGCAGGAGCAGAGATGAGGAAGCTCTGCAATGCCAGGTGTGATGCAGAGAAGGCTCGTCTTGGAGATGTGTTCCTGAGAAGGCTTGTCCTGGAGAGCCTGTGGTGGAGTTTGGCTGGGTGGTTGGAAGCAACAGAACGCCTCTCAGCTTTTTCCAGCTGTAAGGAGCAGGCTCTGGTTTTGTGGCCCTATAAGTAACTTGTTAAGTAGCTTAAGTGATGCTTAGCTCAGGTACTTGGGAGAGTCTTAGGGGCTGCAGGTATTGTTCTCCTGTGACATTGGGGGATTTTGGCGATGAGGGGAGGGGGTGAGCACTGGGTGCAGGGCTGGAGCTCTCAAGAGAGGAAGGACATGGACCTGATGGAGCGGGTCCAGAGGAGGGCCACCAAGATGATCAGGGGGCTGGAGCCCCTCTGGGTGTGAGGACAGGCTGAGGGAGCTGGGGCTGTTGAGCCTGGAGAAGAGGAGGCTCCGGGGAGACCTAATCACAGCCTTCCAGTACCTAAAGGGGCTCCAGGAAGGCTGGGGAGGGGCTGTTCACAAAGGCTGCTGCGATAGGACGAGGGGCAATGGACTGAAGTTGGAGAAGGGTAGATTTAGGTTGGATATTAGAAAAAATGTCTTTCCTCTGAGGGTGGTGGAACACTGGAGCAGGTTGCCCAGGGAGGTGGTTGAGGCCCCTTCCCTGGAGATATTCCAGGTGAGGCTGGATGAGGCCCTGGGCAACCTGGGCTGGTTGGGGGTGTCCCTGCGACTGCGGGGAGGTGGGACTAGATGGCCTTTGGAGGTTCCTTCTGGCCTGGATGATTCTATGATTCTAGGAAGCTCAGTTGTGTCATCTCTTCTCTTGTTTTATGTCCCCTTTATTGTGTCTCAGACTTGTATTGGTTGGCAAGACGTTACTTGTCAAGGACAGCAAAAACTCTCTGCGTAGGGTCATCTCCCTCCGTTGTCGGGGTTATTCTGTGGAAAACCATTTCTGCTTTGCTTTTGCAACAGTCCGGGACCAACCTGTGTGCCAGGGGTTGTCTGTCGGGGTTTTGGTGTGGAGCAGCTCATCTCGGCGTTGGTCCGGAGATGGCACCAGCTGGAGTTACTCACACGCTGCGAGACAGCTTTGCTGCTTTGGTCAGTCCTTCCCAAACCCGCTCCAAAAGAGCTGCTTTCCTTCCAGCGCTCACCTGCAGCTCTGTGGGGCACAGGGAGAGAAGGAATGAGGGCACTTACCTGTGATCAAGCGGTTGGGTTGGAAATGTGTCAGCTTTTTAATGGTTACTAACACTTATTGTATGAAGCTGAGCTTTCAGAAGCACGATGGCAGGTGCTTTTAGAGTCTTTTGCTAATTTTTTTTTAATATTTTTTGGGGGTGGTGGTGATTGTTTTTTCTATATCCTGTTATTCACGTCAGAGACCGAAATTTGTGTTTATTTTTTTTTCCCCCCACATAAATGTGAAAATGGGGCAGGGAACTCAATAAGATAATGAGTTGAGGTGTTGTTATTTTTTATGTTGGCATGAAATTCTTCTCACACGAACGGTGTCAGGTGAATAGCAGCTAATGCATAAATTTGCTTAATTGTGGAAGTCTGCCAAGCGCTCGGAACGAGGAAAAAGAAATACATTAAACCCGAGGTGTTTTCCCTTGTAGTTTCGCAGCCTTCTTGTGGGTGTAGGTGTCATTCTGCCGGTGTGTCTGCTGCTGGTAACGCCGGGCATCTGGACGACGAGGGAGAGGAGGGAATTTTCCGGTGAATACATCAGCCCCTGTCTCGTCATCGGGAACACACTGCGGTAATAATGCAGGTGTCCCTGCAGCAGGAGCTCCGGCGGGGCCAGACACCGGGAGAGTGTTCTGCCATTCCAGCAGCACGGGCTGCTTCTCTTCTCACCCTTCTCCCTCTGTCCCTAGCTCCCCCCTGGTAGTTTTCATAGTTTATTTTATTTTTTTATTAGCGGCAGCCAGAGAAATGGTGTGTTTAGTCGATGGAATAAACCAGAAGAAGGTACCGGTGAGATGTTCCAGCTGCCAGCCTTCAGGTTTCTGCTGAGCCGGGTGTTTAGGTTTGGGGAGGGTCACGGAATGTGCAGAAAGGCGGTGGATCTGGTTGTGTATCCCAGGGAGTTGGAAGGAATCCTCCAGTGCTGCTGGAGGGCTCGGTGGCTGCGGCGACGCTGCTGCTGTCATCGCTGGGCAGGGCAAGGGAGAATCGCTCAGCTCGTTCCCGTTTCAGATCAGATTTGAAGAAAAAACCACGGAAAAACTGCAAGGCTGGAATTAGTAGGCAAAACAGTCTGCTGTGCCTGGCTGCAGTCTGGGCTCCCCCTTCCAGGGAAGCTGATCTTCATCTAAGGAGAACGGTGTCTCTTGGAAATAGCCAGTAACCCCCCTCTTTGACCCAAGAGCTCTGCCCTGTCAACGAGGTGGCTGTGACCTTCTGGTTTGTCCCCCCAAAATGGCAAGCAGTGCCAGGGCCCCGTCTGCCATGGCATTTTGAAGGGAATTTTTAATATAATACATTATTAACGCTGTGAAGATCTACTTCTTAAAATGGCTTGAAACGTGTGTTAACTAAGTGGTAATTTCACCAGAACCCATGTGGCCCAAGGTGGAAATGCAGAACCGGACCCTTGGCCTTAATATTTGGTTTGATAAAGTCGGAAGCTGTTCCCACTGTTTTATTTCAGGGCGTGTGTGAATTGATGGCTTTGTCTTGATGTTTCAGATCAGAGTATTTTTTTCAGTAAACTGACTCTCAACTGGGATGGCTTAATGTGTTTGGAAGGAGTAAGAGGTGATGTCCCAGGGCTGAAAGGCAGGGGGGTCTGGGAGAGCAGCCGTGAAGTGCTTTAGTAGGGACATGCCAGGGGCTGAAAAAATTCCTACCTTTTCTTACGTTGAGCTGACCTGGGACCGAGATCATGGGATCATGGAATTTTTAGAACTGGAAGGGACCTCGAAGATCATGGAGTTCCAACCCCCCTGCCCTGGGCAGGGACACCTCCCACCACCCCAGGTTGCTCCAAGCCCCATCCAGCCTGGCCTTGAACCCCTCCAGGGATGGGGCAAATTTCATCTCCAGGGAGATGAATGAAAAAACGCTGTGTGGGCGTTATGAAGTGCCGCTGGAATAACGTGTGTTTTGTCTTTCTGAGACTCCAGATGATTTCTCCACGCTTACAACTGAGAGCTGCGTAGAAAGATGTCGATAGCCCATTGAAGGTTGAAACCACGGTGGAATTACACACGGTCGTTTGCAGAGTTTGGGGGTTGCCGATGTGTACGTTAGGTTTTTGGATGCCGAAGTGAAAAAACAGTGCTTGAAATACTTGGCCCAGTTTGCCGTGGTCCAAATATATCATTGCTTTGTTTTGAGTCGCTCTTGCCTCGTGAAGCCCTTGAAGTGTGCCGGATGTTTAAATGCAAGACATGAAAAGTACCTAGTGGTGTTGTGCAAAGAAAGCGTAACTAATTATTAGTCAAGACTTGGACTTTATTCTCGCGCTTGGAAATGTTTAATTTCCTCTTCTGTGTTCCGTTTGCAAGGGAATAGTATGAAAGCTGCTATTTCTGGGTTCAGCAGTCTCCTGGGCTATATTCATGAAGTCAACAGTGGAAAAATATTTTATTTTTAAAGAAAGGCTCATAAAAGTTGTATGAAGGTGGATACTTTTTTTTTTTCTTGGGTCTTGCAATAACGTGGGACAATTTCCCAGTAGTCCCCACGGCTGGGGACCGGCAGATGCTCAACAGCTAAAAATACTTGGGGGCCTGTTTTTCGCATGAAGGTGGGCAGAAGAAAATCCTGAGGGGTCCTGGTGCCAGAGTCCCGGGAAGTTTATCAGCTGGTGTGTGGTGGTGGGGAAAAGGAGCATCGTTGCCCTGGCCTGTTGTCCCCTCCTGCCTGGCCAGCCCTGTGCCATCAGGGCTGGAGGTCCAGCGCTAAACCTGGGAGTAACAGGAGTAATTAGCTCTCTCCCGTTAGACGTGAGAGCTGAAACTGCTCTGAGATTATCTTGGCTGTGAGATGGTGGAGCAGGAGGGCAACGCGGTGAAACTGCTGTTTTCACGAGCAGTTCCTCGTGTAGATGGAGATTAAAGCTGCTCGCTGCGTGGGAGTCATTTTAGCTGAAAAAGTGAAGAATCTGAAGCTCTCTTGCTCTCCAAGCCAGAGCTTGTCAATGCAGTGGGACTAACGTTTATTAACTCACCCAGTAGTAGTCATTTCGGTCTGAAGATGGCTCTGCCACACCTGATGGTCTTGTAAAAGCCTTAATAAATTTCATAGTGTCTCTAAACACCTTTTGCTGCTCTCCCAAGAATTCTGGGGGTGAGAATAATCAACTGTCACAGTGCTGGAAAATTGGCAGGAAGGGCATTTCTCGGTGAGAAATAAGGCAGAAGGAGTGTTGGTTAAGGTCCGTACAAGGGGGGTGTTCCTTATACGCTGGGTTCTTCAGAAGGTCTTGATTCTCACAGAATGAATTTGGAGCCCTTTGGGTATCGATCAGCCAAGGCCCAAGTGCCGAAGTGAAAATTTAGCAAATCCTACCCTTGTAATCGGTGCTGGATATGAGGCGTGGGAGTCATGGCAAGAGCCGAGAACCAAACCAGCAGTTGGATCCTAAGACCAGAACACAGGGGGTAGCCCCAGAATAAGAAAATAAACCTGCAGAAAAAAAAAAAAGCGCCTTATTTTCACAAAAGGTGGTTTTTGGCCCTTCTTAAACACTTGTCCGAGGTAGTGTGGGTCACCCAAACCAGGTTTCTGTTGTTACGGGGCTTAGAAAGCCTGCAGCATAAAAAGGGTTCATCCCGTTATGTTAATGAGCACAATTTGCTATTCCACAGCTTCTAGAGCTGCTGTTTGCAGCCCAACTGCCAGACGCTTCTGCTGCCTTTCACCGGTTGCTTCAGACTTGAAGAGCTGGTTACTACTATTTTTTTTTTTTATTATTATTTTTGAGCGTGTCTTCATGTAAGATAGAGAAATACTGCCTTGCCTGTTTTTCTTTTATAAACAGTGGCTGAGATGCAGCCAGGAGCTCACATTGCTCCTGGGAAGATGTTGCTGGATGTTTGGCCATGGGTGCTCCTCACCTCAGAGCAGGTCTTGGGGCTGGGTTAGTGCCAGTCTCTGCCTAAATGGCCCACACAATTAGTCAGGCAGCTCTCTGCCACCCTCCATCTCTGTCCCTCTCCTTTCAGATGGCACGTGATACACTAAAAGGGTGTTGATTTTTGTAACTTAAATGGAATGAAGGGTATTGAATATTTACTCTGTGCTGATTTCTGACTCGGTGCTGGAAGGCGTCCGTGCAGGATGGCCTTGGAGAGGAGGGCTGGGGAATGGAATCAGCACAGTGGCCTCTCGAGCTCTAGGAGGCAGGTGGGGGAACCCAAGGTAAGAAGGAGAAAATGACATTTGCAGCCTTTTCCTAATGCCTCTGGGTTGTCCTTGTAGCACAGCTGCGATTGAGGGGGAAAAAACTGTAAAGCAGTGGCAAACAAATGCTGGAGATGCTCGGTAGGTTAATGACCAGAGCTATTCATGGCAGCTCTGTACTGAGCAGATGGATTAAATAATGGGCTTTTGTCGTTCCGCAGTAAGGGCTGTAGTAGGTGCTGGATGCTGGAAGCTAATTGTTCTCTGCCATTGTTCAAAGAGGAAATTTTAACCAGTTGCTTTTATTGTTCTCCACTATTGGTGAAGTTTAGCTGGTCACAAAGCTCTCCGGTGATGCTTTGGGAGTGACTGATGTGGAGTTCAGAGGCTAAACCGGGCGACGCTGAAGGTGCCGAAGCCCCTGGTGTGACAGGCTTGGCTTTGCTCTTGGGTGCTTTGATTGCAGGGCACCAGGTGAGGTTAGAACTTCCACCAGTGAGGCTGGGCAGAGCTGAATCCTCTTGTGGTCAGGAGTGGGGTTTGTGTTCTGATGCCTATGTAGGGTTTTCACACCAAATTGCCGACATGTGGCAGGTCCTTGTGCCGAGAGGAAGATCAGAGTTGCTGTCACTTCAGGCTTGTAATGTCAATTTTGTATATATTTTGCTACTAAAGAGGCCTGCCAAGCTTGATACCTCTGTTGTGATGTGGTTCTAGAGGAGCTGCTGGCTGTCGGGCAACGCGTTTCTCTCTCAGAAGTGCAGAAGATGTGAAGATGCTTGTAGGTGAGATGTATCTTCCCTCCTCCCTCCCTGCCTGGCTTCACACAAAATGAGGCGGTGCTCATCAGTGTTTAGCTTTATTTGTACTAAAACCCCAATGAGTGTGTGACTGACTCCTCTGCAAATCCAATGCATGGGGGTTTTTTTTGCTTTTTTTGCCAAAAGGGGGCTGCTGAAGGAGAGGGCGAGGGTGCAGAACCCAGTTTGATGCTGTTGCAGAGCTCTGTAAGTCGGGCAGAACTCTGGTCTCTAATAAGAGGTGATAAAAGCACGTAATGTTGAAAATGGAAGTTCAGCCTAGTATTCCAGAACTTGGAAAATTCAGGATGATAATCATGCCTAGAAAAATACTACGGGGAACACATGCTAAGGTACTTGCAGCATGAATTTCCTTGAGGTTTGGATTTAAATAGACGTTAAGGCTTTTCTGAGCCATTTTCAAATTTCTCTTTACCGTTGCACGTAACGCATCAGGCCTGTGCGCTGCTCTGTTTGAGAGCAGTCACAGCTTGGTCATTTTGTTCTGGCATCTTCCTTAATCGCAGCAACATCAGATACCCTGGAAAGTGATTCCGGGCAGAGTAAACGCGGGCGAGTACAGAACATGAGATTTTTATTGCAGGATGAGAGCGGAGGAGAAACCTTGTAAAAGGGCTTCTGTTGGGGACTGTCTGAACAATTGGGTTATGTCAGAGTATTGTCTGGTGGGAGCGATGCTGACTGAGAACCCAGATTAAACATTCTGATATGTGAGGTGGAGCGTCTGCGTGCTATTCCGCACGGTTTTTTAGTTAAGGGAAATAAACTACATCTGAAGACCACGAAAGGAAACGTCTGTTTACTTGGCCTGGCAAATGGAAACGCTTTGTCTTCGGTTGGTAGCTTCTGTGGACAGGGCGGCCTTTTCTGAGAAACCAAAATGGAATTTTCACTTCTACCAAATTACAGTTTTATTCGCCGCTGTTAGAGACTGTGTCTTTTACCGCTCTCGCCCCAGATGGTGTTCTGTGTCGCGTTGACCCGGCTGAAAAGTCAAGACTGTCCATCTGATGAAAGTCTTGGGCTAAAAGGCAATTGTGAGAATGGGGAAGAGTGTAGAATCATAGAATGGTTAGGGTTGGAAGGGACCTAAAGATCATCGAGTTCCAACCCCCCTGCCCTGGGCAGGGACACCTCCCACCACACCAGGTTGCTCCAANCCAGGAAGATGACATCCATTGCCCTGCCTTTGTCCACCAAGTCTGTGGCAGTATCATAGAAGGGCATCAGATTTGTCAGGCAGGATTTGCCCTTGGAGAAGCCGTGTTGGCTGTCTCCAGTCACCTCCTCATTTTCCATATGCCTTAGCAGAGATTCCAGGAGGATCTGCTCCATGATCTTGCCAGGCACAGAGGTGAGACTGACTGGCCTGGAGTTTCCTGGGTCCTCTTTGTGTAACTGGGGGCTTGTTGGGAAGTTCTGCAAGCTGCGGGTTGAGGGTGTACCTCCTCTGCCCTGGAGAAGGAAAACCAGTTACACTTAATGCCATGAACTAGTCTAAATTTGTTATTTAGTAAGTTAATTTCTTGAGATGTTTCTCTGAAATGGTTTAAATGACAGCATATAATATAAACATTTCCAAATCTGTATTGCTGGAGAAGGTTTATGCCGATAACTTGGGGTTGTCTTGGTGCTGTATCATTTGCTGGTGAATTGCTTTTTCTCCTCCTCCTCCTCCTCGTGTTATAGTTGGGCTTTTTTTAATCATACCACACCGATATTCTTGGCTGGAAGGAAAATAGGAAGATTTTTTTCCATTTGAAACTTAAACTGCAGCAGAAGAGTCCTAATTTGAGGGGAGAGGATGTGAGTGTGGGAGAGACGTTTTCCTATTTTGACTTTTTTCTTAGCAAATATTTGATGGTGTTAAGAAGAACCACGACCAGCTGTTAAATATCTCACTGGGATGAGGGTTTTTTTTTCGGTTAGTCTAAGTAGTGGGGGGTTTGCCTGAGTTGGGTGAGCCAAGAATCCTTCCGACTGCTCAGCGTTTTGCTTTTCCAAGTGGGGAAATCTGTCACTTGGCTGCGAAACAGCGGGGTAGTTCCTCCCTCTTGCTGCACCAGGCGAAGTCCTCTGCAAGAAGACAAAGGGCAAGTCCTCAGATGAACCAAAACTGGGCCCAAAAATGGCCTGGTGCGTGCAGGGGGAGCGCTGGATGCCGGCGCGGCAGGAATGAACCGTTCCTTGGGAGTGGAGAGGAAACTAGGAGTTGCCTTCACCGGTTTGCCAAACTGGAAAGTTGCAGATGCTGTGCTTCGTCAGAAGGTGGAAGTCATCCCTTTCAGCTTGCTGTGTCCCCATGTTGGAAGAAGGAGGGCAAAGAGGCTTCAAAGGAGTGGAAGGAGGCTTCAGAGGTGCCCCTGAGATGTGGGCATGTGTACGGCCAAAAGCTGCCTGACAGGAGGTGTTGATTCTCAATGGTATGGTTGAAGAGAGACGTCAAAGTCATTTAGAAGGTAGTTCTCAGCCCGCCTTCCCAAAGAATCACAGACTGCTGCGGGGTTGGAATGGACCCCTGGAGATCATCTCCAACTCCCCTGCCAAAGCAGGTCCCCCTAGAACAGGTCCCACAGGAATGTGTCCAGGCAGGTTTGGATGTCTCCAGAGACAGAGACTCCACCACTTCTCTGGGCAGCCTCTTCCAAGGCTCTGCCACCCTCACAGGGAATAAGTTCCTCCTTGCGTTTAGATGGAGCTTCTTACCTTCAAGTTTACCTCTTGTCCTCAGGTGTTCAAGCTCTGTGCTGGCACCAAATCCCAGTGAGTTTAGAGCTGGAGGCAGCCTGCAGGACGAAAAGCTGTTGTGAGAGCTCTTCACTTGTGAGAAGAGACGAGATGGGAGGGCCGAGAGAGTCCTTTCAGGAGGCATTATCTGGTTTATCTGCCTGCTTAGGGCAGCATCTGCAAGAATCTGAACTTGTGATGCTCATGAGACTGCTTTTAAACTCTGGAGATGCACATGAACCTGAAGAATAAAATCAATTGTATTTGATCTTGATGAACTCTCTTCCACATAGAAGTAGATTATTGCTGTTCTATGGGCAGGAGCTGCTTTGATCTAAGGATCACTGAAGTTCTTACTGCTGTCGTAGGGGTGGCTGAGCCTGGCCGACCTGCATTTTATTGGTTTTGGGGTTTGGGTTGTCATTGGGGTTTATTTTTTATATTTCTTTGATTCTTGAAGGTGTAAGTTTTACAGACTGGTGAGTTTTCTAGGGGTGTGTTTAAACTTGGCGTTTATAATATAAGAAACGGTTTGGTGGCCAGTTCATGGGCTGAGGAGTGTGTCCATGGAACTCTTAGAGGAGTGTCTTCTCTAAATGACTTGTTTGGTCTGGGGTAATGGTTTTAAACTAGAAGAGGGGAGATTTAGATTGGATCTTAGGAAGAACTTGTTTGCTGTGAGGGTGGTGAGGCACTGGAAGAGGTTGCCCAGAGAAGCTGTGGCTGCCCCATCCCTGGAGGGGTTCAAGGCCAGGCTGGATGGGGCTTGGAGCAACCTGGTGTGGTGGGAGGTGTCCCTGCCCAGGGCAGGGGGGTTGGAACACGATGATCTTCAAGGTCCCTTCCAACTCTAACCATTCTATGATTCCAGTCCTCCTTTAACAGGCAGTAAAGGACAAATGGATGTGAGAGGCTTTTCACTCTAGCGTACTCTATCTCTTCCTGAATTTCTGTGTGTTTCCCAACCGAACCCAATGAGAGTACAGGAGAGTGTATCTTTAGAAGAACATAGACCACTCAGCTTCTGTGTTCTGAAAAAGGCAGGTACCATGGGTTGCATTTGTTGTAGGTAATGATTTAAACAAATTCTTGAGAAAGATTCTGTGAAGCTCCTGTACGTGCATTTGAGTTGGTTATAGCTGGAACATTTTGCTGGTCCTCTTATTTTGTAAAATATTGGGTTAGGAGACATCAGACTGGGAGGAAGTGAGATAACTGTGAGAATTTTTCTGCAAGTCAGAAGACAACAGTGAACACTGAAATAGGGATGACTTAGTTTTTCTGGGTTTGTGTGCAGTAGGGTCCAATGCCACTGGAGGGTAGGTCACGTCTTTGAAGGATGACTGGATTGTGTGAAAGGGAATAGTTCTGTCTGTTACGTGTATCTTACACTCTCTGAGGAGGAAAATAAAACCCAACAAACCAACCCCTTGTCTAGAAACTCATGCTGGTTACTGCCTCTGGGCCTCCTGGAGCGGTACCGGTTCTCGTAGTTTCCCTCCACTGTGTTTAGTGGGACTGGCACACTCCAGGGCGCGGTGTGGAGACGTACAGTTGATCTTAAACTTTCCTTGTATATGGTGTGGCTCCCAGTTGCAGAGCAAATGAGTAAGACGATAAAAGGTGCGTTCTCTGTATGTGCTTTTGGGGTATCTCATTGCTTCCATTGCTGAAATAACGCCCTTTTGAGTCGACTGAGGACAGCTTGGCTAACGAAGTACTTCAGAAGCAAATGCTTAAGTGATAAGTGCAACTATGGGTTTGGTGGGGTTTTTGTGTGTATTTTGGTCAATGCTGCCATTCTTACACCAGGTCTGTTATTTTCCAGGTGGAATCATTTATCTTGGATCAGGATGATCTCGAAAACCCAATGTTGGAAACAGCTTCTAAACTGCTTTTGTCGAGTACTGCCGATGGTGCTGACCTGAGAACAGTCGATCCAGAAACCCAGGCAAGATTAGAAGCTTTACTTGAAGCTGCAGGTAAGTACTTGTGTCCCACACAGGTTAAACCCCAGAGCCTTAAACAAGACCCTTCTAATCCATATGAGCGTGATACAGACGCAGAGCATAGGGCGGTGTGAACTTGGTGGGGTTGTGCCAGTCAGTGGGGAGAAAGAAGTTGATGAGAGCATTTCAGATTTGGGAAAATCAAGAGTTTCATGGGAAGGCCGTGCTCCTAATCAGATACCTCCAGCACTGGAGGTCTAAAGGCCTGAGGAGAACTTGATGCCTGACCTTGGCTTGTAGCCACATATCAAATAAGAAATTGCTTTATAACAATTACTGTATGACAAGCTGTACTAGTTGCTTATACCGAGTAGCTGCCAAGAGTTGAAAAAGAATGTCTTCTGCGGACTGCAGGGTTTCATTCATGCGCATCACATCTGAGTGCGGCTTTTATACTGGTGCTGTAAACAGTTAATCCCTTCGGTTTGGAAGCTGTAGCTCGTGGTGCTTGGGCTGGTTCTGCTAACGGATCTCGTAGGCTCAATTTCACCTTCTCTGTTTTCTTCCCTTCTGGCCTGCGCCCCCATTGGTTGTAAATTGGGATGGAAGGAATAGGTAAGCTGTCCACGGCTGATGGGAAAGCATTTGCAGATCCCGAGGTGCTCCGCAGGCTGACGTCCTCGGTCAGCTGCGCGTTGGATGAAGCTGCCGCTGCGCTTACCCGGATGAGAGCAGAGAGCACAGCAAACGCAGGGCAGACGGACAAGTAAGCCAATTTCATACCAGATGTTTTCTGTAGTTTGCTGCTTTTCAAAGTCGTTTCTCTTGCTGTATTACTTCTGATTACAGGATGGTGAAACCCTTACTCAAGTGCCAGGTTATCACCTGTGATTCTCCTGTTCAGTATTCCCAGTCTTGCAATGGGGAGAGAGGCAACGAATTCTGCTTAGAATTCAGAAATGACCCTCCAAGTGGTTTAACTCAAACACAGAAACAAGCTCTTAAATAATGTAAGCCTTGGAATGGGCAGATCCCACAATGGGTCATTCAGTGATGGCATGAAACTAGCTTTGGGATCAAAAAATACTCCAGTCTGCTGTTTGAGAGAGCAAATCGAGGAAGGAGAAGAGCCCTGAGGGCCTGGGGCCTTCCTGGTGGTCAGCAGGGCCCTGGTGCCGGTAGGACCTTGGACACAGAGCCTCCTAGGGATCCCTTCTTCTTAACCAGAACCGCTGGCTTTTGGGGTTTCTGTCTTACTGGGATTTTTAGGAGGGAAAGAAAAGGAAGGTTCCCTTCTAGGCTGTCATTAGGCTGCGGTACAACAGGGACAGAGTGTTAGTGGGAACAACCAAGTGCTGCTGTGCTCGTTGGCACCTCCTTCCCTGCGTAACTCCAGAGGATTGTTTCTTCCTGTGCTGATCGGGGCGTATGAAGAAGAGCAGAACAGTTTGGGGCTGTGGCTGCATCTGCTCTGCCTGTCCCTCCCTGTCCCCAGACACCTCTGTTCTTGTGAACGGTGGCTGCTGCCACAGTTGTTGCCGAGGAGAGAGGATGTGGGAAATGTGGTGAACGGACATATCTGAGAAATAATTCTCCATGTACTACTATTGTGCTTGCTGGCACAATTTATATAAGAGTCCTGGGTTACAATATACAGGTCTAAGTTAGACCTTGCTATGCAAATACCTGCTTTAACTTCTTCGGGATTTTAAGAAATGCTCACATTCACATTGGGTTCTGTGGCTTTCTGCCAACTACCTCATTTCACCATTCGCTCTTGAGTTACTCTGTGTTGATGGGACGTCCTAAATGGAGAAGAGACTTCAAACTGACCACACCAGGAGAATTTTAGTCTTTTCTTGAGCCCCAATGGAAACATTGGATTTCCTGACAAGGTTCTGGGGTTTTCAGCACAGGACGCAGGGGAAGCAATTAATTTTGTTGTAGGGGAAGAGTGACGCAGGCGGGTTGGTTTAGTTTAATTAATGTTTTACAATAGAAGTTAAAATCTTGTTGTGACGACTAAGCCATTTCTGTGTCCTCTGGTTCTGGGGCAAAAGAGAACGTGAATGCAACGCTGAATAGCGGCAGCTGGTTTGGAAAGGAGTACTGGTGGTGCTGGGCTTACGTCGGGTATTCACTTCTCCTTTTCTTTGAACCTCAGTGCTGGAAAAGAGTGGGACAAACCCCGCCTTTCCAAGCTGGAACTCCAAAGCAGGACTATGCTGAGACTGTGTTGTGCCGTAATTAGTTAATACAAACCGACAGTGATTTGTTGGCACTAGTGTATGATTTGCCTTTCAGAAGGGAAAGTTGTCACGTAGTTTTCAAATTCTTAAATTATTACCAAAAAATAGGTTTTGTGCTCCCGCAGGACATAACACCGTGCTGCGTGTGTAGCGCTGAGACGGTAAATCGCGTCCACGATTGTGTCTTCTCTCAACATGTTTTCTACTTCTTTTGCACCTATTGTGGAATTTTCGAGCCTAAGTAGTCATCCTCCAGATACCTCTCTTGTAAACTTCTGTTAAAATTTAGCAGGGGGAGTGTTTGAGTACGCACATCACTCGGTTTGTGGAAAGCCTGAAGTGTAAAAATGGCACCTCTTTAGTTGGCGTTTGACACTTCTTTTCTATCGCGTTGCCTTTTTTGACTGCATCCTTGTGGCGTGTTGGATTTTTACTCTGCACGGAGAGCACAGCCCCTTTCCAGTTCTAAACGCTTTCTGTCTTATTAGCCGCAGCTTGGCAGAGGCTTGTTCCGAAGGAGATGTAAATGCTGTGCGGAAGTTGCTAATTGAAGGCCGAAGTGTGAATGAGCACACGGAGGAAGGGGAGAGCCTCCTTTGTTTAGCCTGCTCAGCGGGATATTATGAGCTTGCACAGGTTGGTTTCCTCACCGGTTTTAATAACGTGCATATTGTACAAAAACAAGCATTGAGTGAGTGTGTTTGGTCTTACACACCTGGAAGATGGTGTTAAGGTGGCAAACAACGTCAGCCAACTGGCAAAAGGAGACTTAATGTAAATTGACTGTTGTTAATGCATCCTTTGTGCCTACTCTAAGTGTTTCTAATGCCAGACCGCGTGTTGTGGAGGTGGGGGCTTTCTGCGGGGTCTGAACCATCTTGTCGCCCTGGTTTGTCTCTTGCTGGCGTCGTTGAGCACCCTTCTGTTCCCAGGTTCTTCTGGCGATGCACGCTAATGTCGAGGACCGGGGCATTAAGGGAGACATAACGCCGTTAATGGCAGCTGCTAATGGTGGACACGTCAAAATTGTCAAGTTGCTGCTGGCTCATGGTGCTGATGTGAACGCTCAGTCATCAACAGGTACGGAGGCGTCTTTGACCTTGTTGAAAACGACTGAAAGGCTGAGGTTTCCAGTGTGGGGGAGGCTTTGGGAGCAAATTTGGGAGGAATGGCTCTCAGCCAAGCAACGCGGAATGCTTCCACCTGGTCTTACTATTTAGCTTCTGCCTTCTCTCTTTAACGAAGCTCTAAAATATTAGTTGGTTGCAGACATGCAAAGATGGATAAGGCCAGTTCATAACTGAAAAATTCTTTGGGTGTACAGGATTTGTTGTCACATAGTATTTTAAGCACAGCTTGGGAAGTTTGTGTGTACGTAGAGGATTATTAGTGTCAGCTGTAGGAAACCAAGGGAAAATAGTGAACAGGAGAAGACAACCCCCTTGGTTTTTATTCCCCTTTTCCCCCTGCTCTCCCTTTCCTGTGGCAATTTTTGTAGGAAATTGGGAAATCTTACTTTGTGCAGTTTTGAAGTGGGGAGATTTTGTGTATTCCCTTGCCAGAGTGAGTGCTGATCCTGAGTGATGAGGAGAGTTGGGACACCAGAAGACACCACTTTTTAATTACTTTTGCCTTCAGTTGAAGTAATTCTGAGCAGTTACACTGCTTTGACCTTCATTTTTGCAAGATACCTTTCATAAAGGCAAATTCTTTGTTCTATTGCAGATACATGTTTTTGTAGCTCAGAAGCTGTTTTGATCACCTTGTGAAGCCTTTGGGCGTTTTTGAACTAGCCCTTTAGAGGTGTTTAAGACTTGATACGTCCCTGCTGATTTCCAGGAGAAGGGATAGGGTTTTGTGGTGGAAGCTAGGATGGAAATGGGAAGAGAAGTGTGTAAATAGTCACGGGGCTCATGGAGATGTTCGCTCCCTGAGCACTCAGCTCCTTTGAGCACTTACTTGCTTCTGCCGTGCCCCTGCCTGTAGCTCTTGGTTTGTAGCCTGAAAAAGCCCCATTCCATAAGGTAGCCAGGTAAAAATGATGAAATGGAGCAGAAGTTGGAGTTCCCAGGGTAGGAACGCTATCAAATTGTGTTCTCAACCCCTTTTCCTCTCTGGTTCTAGGCAATACAGCCCTGACGTACGCCTGTGCCGGGGGCTACGTCGACGTTGTGAAGGTGCTGCTGGAGTCGGGCGCCAGCATCGAGGACCATAACGAGAATGGTCACACTCCGCTGATGGAAGCGGGCAGTGCCGGCCACGTGGAGGTGGCCAGAGTCCTGCTGGAGAACGGAGCGGGCATAAATACGCATTCCAATGAGTTCAAGGAGAGCGCGCTTACGCTGGCTTGCTACAAAGGTACAGGGCCAGGTGCCCGACGCGACACAAAGGGGTGGAAGAGCCTGCCGGGTGTGAAAAGTCTTCACAAACATGTATTTGTTCAGTCTGGGACAAAACTAATTGAAAGGCTGTGAACAGACCCTGTCTGATGCCTTTATCCTGGCACGTATGCACCGTATGTGAAATGCTGAGCGGTGTGTCGAGTGAAAGTACCAAGATTTAAACCTTTTGTCTGTTAGGATGCTTTAAAAAAATTCTCTATTAAGTGGCTTAGGAGACAAGCAACTAATGCACTTCATGATAAAGTGCGTGTGGTCAGCTTTCTGTATTGTAGCTGTATTATACAAGATAGCTCTGCTTACGGTCAGAAATTATTGATTTTAAAGTTCTTAGCGCTTGGAAACAAGCAAAATCTATGCTTTGCCTTTTAAGTGTCACTGCTTGGCCAACGGGCCGTTTTGCCTCCCATAGAGCATTAAGCAGCTGATTTATATACGTTATAGAATCATAGAATGGTTAGAGTTGGAAGGGACCTCAAAGATCATGGAGTTCCAACCCCCCTGCCCTGGGCAGGGACACCTCCCACCACACCAGGTTGCTCCAAGCCCCATCCAGCCTGGCCTTGAACCCCTCCAGGGATGGGGCAGCCACAGCTTCTCGGGGCAACCTCTTCCAGGGTCTCACCACCCTCACACCAAAGAAGTTCTCCCTAACATCCAATCTAAATCTCCCCTCTTCCAGTTTAAAACCATCACCCCTTGTCCTATCACTACTTTTCCTGGCCAAGAGTCCCTCTCCTGTAGGCTCCCTTCAGATCCTGGAAGGCTGCTATAAGGTGTATACATATATATATATTTATAAGGTTATGTATGTTTGTTATGTACATTAGACTCTTCCTGGGACTTGTGAAAGGCACTTTCTAAAGTAGCTTAATATTTTCTCCATACAGGCCACCTAGAAATGGTGAGGTTCCTGCTGGAAGCTGGGGCAGACCAGGAGCACAAGACGGATGAAATGCACACTGCTCTGATGGAGGCTTGCATGGTAAGGGGAACCCCGCCTCCTGGCAGCGGGAAGGGGCCGCAGGGTTCTGGGTGTCCAGCTGTGCTTGATCTTTAGCTCCTGTGCAGGAAGCCCTGAGGTTGTGGTCGTCGTCCCAGGCTGCATCTCCGCTTGTGCTGTTACGTGTTCCTTGCTCTTCTGATAACTGCGCTTTCAAACACATACTTTAGTGACCTCTGTTCAGAGGAATTATTAACTTTGAGATAGCCAAAAGGAGATAATAGCGAATTTTTTTTTAATTTTTATTTTTTTTTAATTTTTTTTTTGGTAGAAACTTTTTCTTTATGCTTTGTGTAATGTTGCAGGCTTCCGAGTGAGCGACTTCCCGTTTACGATGGAAAAATCCTTTATAGAGGAATCTCTAAATTAAATAACTCAAAGTGGCAGATGCCCAGTGGTGGTTGAAATGCTTTGAGCAATCCTGATGTGCTAAACACCAGCCGAGAGGATGGTGGCAGCCTGGCTGCTGGAGGCCTTTAGCAGACCTGTGTGATGTGCCAGGCGTTTGTCAGCTCGTTCTCTTGCTGTGGAGGTGGCTGCCTTCGGGTGTGTCTGCAGCTTGGTTGAGTGTAGTTCCTTGTAGCCACGTGTCCGGTTCCCGTAGCCAGGTTTGAAAAAGCCAGGATCAGCAGCTGTTTGGGAAGCAACTGGGGGATGGAAGGGGAAATCCTTAACCTGTTATGAGTAAGAGTACTTTCGTGTTCCTGCCTGGGGCAAGTCTGAAATGACAGTGTAGAATACATTACCTCTTTAGAAAATTTAGTGAAATTCTGCGAACAACTGATTTTTGGATAATAGTATTTTGCTGTAGAACACAACTACATGTGAAACTTTCCCTTGAAACGTTGGTGTATGGCTACATTTTAATGCTGGAATGGTAGAATTGATGCCAGACCTGAGATTTTCTTCCAGGCTTTTGTAGTGAAGCAAACTTGCTGCATCTGTGTCTTCAGATCATTTCCTTTTTCCCCTCCTCTCTAACTAGATCTCTCCTGTGTTGCTTGTCATGTCGTGAGCCTTGTGTGGTGTCAGGGTGTGTATCTGCAGCTGGCCAGGAGTGCCACAGCTCCTTATTCAGTCTTCCCTTTCCTGAAAATAACCCTAATGGCTCTCAGATCACCCGGTTACGTTTATTCCAGGAAGTTAATGACTTCAGATGGGGGAATCATTAACAAAACCCATTACACTTCTCAAGAAGTCGTTAGAGGGAAAACACGTAGATAAACAGGACTTCAGCTGGTGTTTATCTCCCTCTGAAATCCTAATGGCTTAGCTGTAGAAGAATCAGAGGTGCTATCCTCAAAGGGAGTTCCCTGGAAGGTGAGGGTCAAATGCCCTTTGGTGTTGCAGTAACCTTCTCCTCGGGACGGCTCCTTGACAGATGAGAAGTTTGCAGAGGAAGCTGCTATTCTATGGAGCCATGGAGCGAGCCTTCTTCTCCCTGCCACCCTGTGTACGAGGCAAAGTGCTTCTGTAGAAGGCAGTGAGACTGTTAAACCTTGTCCTATGGGGCCTTGGGGAAGACTCCAGACCAAGAGCTCCTTTTTTTATATATAGACAGGAGTTAATATGGCCTTAATGCAGATGAGTCTAGTTGGCGATTCCTCTTTCTGAAGTACCCTCGTGGTCCCCAGTGAGGGCTGAGTGCTGGTTGTCCACCAGTGGTTGGTCTTTCCAAGACACCTGGTGCCCTTGTACAGGTTGGTAGGCTGATTTTTTTTTTTTTTTTTGTGATTTAATAGCAGTTATGAGGCCTTTTCTAGTAGTTGTGGGCCAGCTGATCAGCACCGCCCCGTTGCAAGGTTTGTTGAAACTTTGTGTGTGGTTGAACACCAGCAGATGTTCTCCAGCCCACCTGACCCATCCAAGCAGGTTTGAAGCATACCTTTGTACGGCCCCGGGGCTGTACTTGGGGTGAGTCAGGGATCCTTAGTGAGTCGTCTTGCCAGAGCCTGATGGTTGAGGCACCAGCTCTGAATTTCCCTGAGGAAAAATTCATTATGGAGTCTTGGAGTTTTTTCCCTAAAATAGTGTTGTCATTTCATGTAGAAGGTGAATATGTCCTAGTTAATGCCCTAGATATTTTTCTGAGAGGAAATAGTGTTTTGCTGCTTGGGTATCAGAAGAAGGTATGAAACACTTCAGAAAATGAAGAATAGAATATCAGGTGCAGCTTTGTATTTTGCCTGGAGAAGAGCTTGTTGTGTTTTCTGGCTTGGTGAGGATGGCCATGGCTGCGACTTGCTGCCTCCTCCTGCTTGATCTGAGCTCCAGGTGTACTCGCCTTGCTCAGGGACAGCCGTGGGGTGGCCGCCTGTTCTGCTGAGCGGTTGATTTTCCTGTGCAGCCCTCCTGGGCTCTGTGTGTCGGACCTTTTCCCATCATGGTTAGTCCCAAGTTTGAACGATGGCGGTTTCCCTATGGAGAAGAGCAGTTTGGAGAGCTTGTGGTGTTGGTGGCCCTCGGTGCCCCCGCTGGTCCACGCTTCTGGCTGAACAAAAGTGGGACTGAGCGGCAGTTGGGTCACTGTCAACCTCCAGTGCAAACACGGACCTGAAAAGCCACTTGGGATCCTTCTTGGACTTCGGCTTAAAGAAACACCACAAAGATCACATGTTCAAATATGTTCTTTGTTCCTGAAGGGAGAGAGCAAAGGTAGGAACCACATGTTGGTAGAACGAGTTTGACAGCGTGGTAATGGTGTCTGGAAAAGCCTGCCAAGGCCAGGCTGTGCTTCAGGTGGCTCCTGAGGTAGGTGAGGAACCGCTGCTGTGTGGTTGTCTTCTGGCTTTTCTCTTGGAGGGAGAAAAGAATTCCTGACTCTGCTAATAAATTGAGCAGTGAAATAGTTCTGCAGGAGCCAAGAGCCGAGCAGTGTCATCGGCTTTCTGTGTAAGAAAGGAAGGAAGGAAGAAAAAATGCTGAACTTCTGCCTCCCTCCCCAGAAGCTGGGAGTCCGCAGTGTCCGTACTCCGAGACACGAACCCTCTGTGTGGATGCGAGGACCAACTCTGTTCCTGACATGCCTGGGGTTTTACAACTAAAATTCTCTGTATTTAACAAATGATGCACCCGCCTGTTGAATTTCAGTCAAAATTCCCTCTCTCTGACTGAGTGGGCAGCAGTAGCATCGAGGGCCTAGTTTGTGATGTAAAGGTTTTGTAGTCATTAAGAAGATCATCAAAACCTCGTCTTGAGAACATCAGAACCTGTTCTTCCTGCATCTGAGAGGAGATTATTTCATTTTTTGGACTGAAATTCTCTTAATACTCCTTCATTTATTACACTGCTTGTGTTGGCAGAACGCAAGGAGAAATACACTCGAGTGGTAACTTGTTGCTTGACTTGTTGTCCAGCCGAACACTTGAGCTGGAGTCTGCTCTGAAGAAGCTGCCCAGCTTGTTGCTGACGCTGTAGGCAGCGAAGTTTGAGATGTGGTGTAAAATAATTTCAGTTTTGAATGAAACATACTCAGTAAAACCTGCTTGAAGTTTCTTGTCGTGCCTGTTTAATAGCAGATTTTTAGCCTTTATCCAAATACTTGGGAAAAACACTAGGGAAAGACTGTTGAGCGGGTTGAACTATAGTTTTGGACTGTCTTTGGATAGTTTTTGCTTGTTTCTTTCTGTGTCTCCTGAGGGAATTGAGTCAGTGCCTACTCAGAGCTTTGGAGAAGAGCGATTTTTCTATTTGGACGGCCTTTTGATCTCAGTGTTTTGAACCCCTAGGACGGGCACGTGGAGGTGGCGCGGTTACTGCTGGACAGCGGAGCTCAGGTGAACATGCCTGCCGACTCCTTCGAGTCCCCGTTGACACTGGCAGCCTGCGGCGGGCACGTGGAGCTGGCGGCCCTCTTAATTGAACGCGGAGCTAACTTGGAAGAGGTCAACGATGAAGGATACACCCCACTCATGGAGGCGGCCAGAGAAGGCCACGAGGAGATGGTGGCACTGCTGCTTGGGCAAGGTAACTGCTGCGGTGCCTTCCGTGGGCTGGAACTCAGTGCACATCTGGATATGTAAGGGGTGGGGGGAAGAACTGGGTTACTGCCATCTGCATTTCCTTCTTCAACAACTTCTGAACTCACCCCAGACACGTGCTTTTGGAGAAGTTGGTGAGTTTTTTGGTTTATATCTTTTAAAGCAAAATATCCCTCGCTCCACTCATTTCTTTGTGAGCAGAGTTGTTCTTCGGAAGAAGCCTGCGTTTTTCAGAGAGACTTTGATTAGTGCTGCGTTCGTGTGGGTAACTGGCGCTCCACATCGTGGCCTTGGCCTCTCCTGGGGTGCTGGTGTTGCTGAGAAGCCGTAGAGAAGTGCTTTGAGGCCCACAGAGGGGTTCCCAAAGCAGTTAGATAAAGCTGAAATATTACAGTTGAGCACACTGTGATGTTACAAGGAAATTGCTGCTGCTCTAGAAACGAGGTGCATGAAGTTAGAAGATGTCTTGTGCTGGTGGGCTTTGTCTGCCGGTACCGGTTTTGGTAACTGCTGTTTTCTCATGTATCTGTGGTTTCTGGTGTTATTTGTTTTTTTGAAGGGGCAAACATCAATGCTCAGACAGAGGAGACGCAAGAAACAGCATTAACTCTGGCTTGCTGTGGAGGTTTCTTGGAGGTTGCCGATTTTCTTATTAAAGCAGGAGCTGACATAGAACTTGGTTGTTCCACACCTTTGATGGAGGCTGCTCAAGAGGGTCATTTGGAGCTGGTTAAATATTTATTAGCTGCAGGTATGGAGTAACTTCCTTAACAGTTTTCACAGAATCATAGAAAGTTTAGAGTTGGAAGGGACCTTGAAGATCATGGAGTTCCAACCCCCCTGCCCTGGGCAGGGACACCTCCCACCACCCCAGGTTGCTCCAAGCCCCATCCAGCCTGGCCTTGAACCCCTCCAGGGATGGGGCAGCCACAGCTTCTCGGGGCAACCTGGGCCAGGGTCTCACCACCCTCACAGGAAACAATTTTTTTCCTAATATCCAATCTAAATCTCCCCTCTTCCAGTTTAAAACCATTAACCCATGTTCTGTCACTACCCTTCCTGGCCAAGAGTCCCTCTCCAGCTCTCCTGGAGCTCCCTTCAGATCCTGGGAGTCTTTTTTTGAAAAGTCTTAATATAACCTTAAGAGAAGAATTCCTTTTTTCTTATTTGTTACATTGTCATTAGCAGCTGCTTGACGCTGGCAGCAAAAGTTTGCGGAACCTGCAGTGATTTACGAGTTGGACCCTAATTTAGCTGTGGAAGGTTTAGTTGATGTAAACTCACTTGGGGTTTATTCTTCTAGAGCGTGATATTCAGTTCATAGGTGTTGGATTGGACGGGGGAATTTAAGAACTCGCTATAGCGAGCTGATAAAGATTATGAAGAGATTTGGGTAGTTCTGTGGTGGACTTCATGGCGCTTCCATTCTCCTTACTGCTCCAGGGGCTAATGTGCACGCAACGACGGCCACAGGGGACACAGCGCTGACGTACGCCTGTGAAAATGGCCACACCGATGTAGCAGATGTCCTGCTTCAGGCAGGTGCTGATCTGGTAAGTCATCACCTTCTTAAAGAATATTAATGAGGAAATAGAATCATTAACATCTGGTTTTGGTGGTTTTTTGGTGGTGGCATCTTCATTGCCAAAAACTTAACCAAGTTTGCTGCTAATTGTTACAGTTTCATTCAAATTACCGTTACCCTTTTCCTTTTGACCAAGTGTGAGTTGATGGTGCTTTTCTGATGGATTTTTGGTTGTTTCATTACCCGGGAGTGCTTAGGTCAGTTGCAGCACTTTGGAGGTTGGTGGCTAAAGCATTTCCAAGTCGTTCAGGGTTGCTTGTACAGAGAAAATTGGGGATTTTATTTTTCTGTCGCATGCGGTCCTGAATGGTTCAGCTTCGGATCGTTGACCTGCTGATGGGTTAGTGCTGGTATCTGCACATCTGCTGTGCTCCTTAGGCAGCAAACAGCTGCTCGTTCTGTCCTGTGGTCAGTTTGGTGTGCTGGGGTGGAATTAAGACGATGGAGGTGAATGGATTTTCACATTTCAGTAGGGTTATGCACCAGCAGATTATCGAAAAGTGAAGCCTGACAGGACACGGTTTAACTAAAATCCCCATCGTGTGCTTGGGTGCTTCTTGCCCAGCGGTCTTAAACCTGTGCAGAGGTAGGGACATGGGTTTTCTCTCTCTGTGGGGTAAAATCAGTTCAAACTGAAACGTTTACATCTGTAGTTTGTGAAAGACTAAAAAGGAATCTTCCACATCTGGTGTCTTTCCATTCAAAAAAAACCCCAAAAGGCTGAATCGCCTCCTTTCACACCTGTCAATTTTGAGGGTTAAGCCTGTCTTTATCTGCTCCAGGAGCACGAGTCAGAAGGTGGGAGAACTCCTCTGATGAAAGCTGCCAGGGCCGGTCACGTCTGCACCGTTCAGTTCCTGATCAGCAAAGGTGAGAGCGGGAACGGCCGTGGTTTTCCTGCTGGTAGAGACGCTGGAAGTTAGGAACATCTCAGCACTAGTGTAACTTCCCTGGATTTGGTTCAGATGTTTTAACTGAAGTAGGTCACTGAATCCCAAACTAAGCACGTGATGATCACCTCTGCTTTCTGGTGAGGTTATTGGGAACTGCAGCTGCTTCTAAAAATAGTTATGTATTCCCGTCTCTTAATTCCTGGTAAAAACAGCGACAGTAGTAGCAGCTTCTGGGTGTCTCCGTGCTCCTGATGGAGCTTCTGAGCGTTGTCTTTCTGCAAGTTTAACTCCAATTGTTTGTTTGTTCAAAGTTCTGACTGTAACTAGCTTTTTGTGGTTGGAACCATCAGCTCCAGCCCAGCCCTGCATCACTGTTCAACACAGGGAGTTGATAAAGAGCTTGGAAGTGCCATTGACAGGGCAAGGGGGGATGGTTTTAAACTAGAACAGGGGAGATTTAGATTGGATATTAGGAAAAAGTTCTTCAGTGTGAGGGTGGTGAGGAACAGGTTGCCCCGAGAAGCTGTGGCTGCCCCATCCCTGGAGGGGTTCAAGGCCAGGCTGGATGGGGCTTGGAGCAACCTGGTGTGGTGGGAGGTGTCCCTGCCCAGGGCAGGGGGGTTGGAACTCGATGATCTTGAAGGTCCCTTCCAACTCTGACCATTCTATGATTCTATGATTTTCTCTGGCTTGAGCTGATACTGAAGGATTTTTCTCGTCCCTTCCTTGTAGGGCACAAAACTGGCCCAAAGACCTTCCAGGGATGTGATTTTTTTATTTTTTTATTTTTTTTTCCCCTGGGTAGGTTATGGAGGAAAAGGAGCAGCCAAGACTTACGGATCCGTGCACTGGATCTTAGCCCTTGGGTTTTGGGTTTTTTTTCTTTTAAAAGGTGTAGCTCTGGCACAGTTGTTAACAAATGTAAAAGCAGCAGGTTGACCTACTGAGTGACGTTCCATACTAAGCAACGTGGCTGTTTGAAGGGTGAGTTTGGAGTGCTAGTCCAGGTAGGGTGGCTTTTCGTTTCGGAGCCATGTAAGCCCAGAGCTTAATTGCCTTCAGAGCCCTTAGGCAGCTGGCAAGGATTTTGTGGCTGTGATGTGTTAAGTGGTCTTCTGATGACAGTACTAATTGACTGTTCCGTTTGTTTATCAGCTGTAAGACTGCAGCCATGGAGAACTATTTTTCATGGTTAAGGAGAAAAAAAGTGAGCTTCTGTTGCTTTTGGTAGAGGAGAACCGATTGAAGTCTCTTTCAATAACCTTTCCCCCTGTGTTTGTGAAGGAGCGAATGTGAACAGGACCACAGCCAACAACGACCACACGGTGCTGTCGCTGGCCTGCGCTGGGGGTCACCTGGCCGTTGTGGAGTTACTGCTGGCCCACGGGGCTGATCCTACGCACAGACTGAAGGTGGGTCGCTCAGCTGCCATGCGTTCCTCTGAGGCGGTCTTTCATCTCAAAACAAAGGCTTATCCCGGCAGGTTTGCTCCTTTTGAATTCTCCGCGAGTGGCTCAACGTGGCACGATTCCAACAGGAGAGAGAGATGCAAGAGCTGGTGTTCCCGTGGGATGGTGTTTCCATCCCATGAACAGGGGATTATGCTCAAGAGCATATTTATACAGCAGTTAAAGTTGGGAGAATGCAGGTCTGTCAGTCACGAGCGGAAAGGTTACACTTCAGTTGTAAGGTCTTAACCGTAGAAGATGAAAGAAAACTTGAAACAGTACTAGTTATTTGGAAAATACTTCCAAGTTCTTAATTTCAGATGTGAGCTTGCTGCAGAGTGAGTGTTTCTTAACCCAGTCTTCTTACTGTGTCGTGTCTCCCAAAATGCTTCAGCCTTGTCTTCTTTTGATGGTGCTGCTTTCTGATACTGTGGTCTTTCCCTCTTTAGGATGGATCAACGATGTTGATAGAGGCAGCTAAGGGTGGTCACACCAGCGTGGTGTGTTACCTTCTAGATTACCCGAACAACTTGCTTTCTGCTCCTCCACCCGATGCTACTCAGCTGACCCCACCATCCCATGATTTAAATAGGGTAAGATTTAAGGGCCTCTTGACTCTGGATTTGTGGGGCTTTTCTGCATTTCTTGCTCAGAGTTTAAGGAAGCGTGGTATCGTTCTGGGCACACACTGAAAATTACTTTGAGCTGCTTTGAAAACGCTGAAGACTCTTTGAGCATCACTGTGTAGTGCTTTCATAGTTCTTATTGCTCTGTAAATATTATTGGAAAAAAATTACAAAGGGGAAAAAAAAGCAACCTCCAACAAGTGAAAAGGTCTGTTTTAACGAGGCTCTTCGGAACTCTGTTGGTAGCCCATTCTGGCTCGCACTGGCTTTAGCCTAGCGCTGTACCGTGGCGAGATGAGTCTCGATTGGCAAGTAATTTCGTAGGTAAAAAATGCCACGTGCGTAGAAGTCACATGATGACAAATTGTTGACTCTTGAACTCAGTATTTTTTTTAAAAAAAAAAAGTATTAATTGTTACCATGAAAGTCTGCTTTTCTAACAGGTTTTGTTTACCTTCTATTGAATTATAACTAGATTAGAGTATGAGAAAAGTAATCTGTTAGTATCCGACGTTTTAGGCTCCTCGTGTACCAGTGCAGGCGCTGCCCATGGTCGTCCCACCCCAGGAGCCTGACAAACCCCCTGCTAATGTGGCCACAACCCTTCCCATCAGAAATAAAGGTCAGTCTTAGTTCCGGAGCTTATTTTCTAAATATCCTTCCTAGGTAGAAGATAGAGGGT
The DNA here is from genome assembly GCA_013398155.1 of Pedionomus torquatus. Classification (NCBI taxonomy): domain Eukaryota; kingdom Metazoa; phylum Chordata; class Aves; order Charadriiformes; family Pedionomidae; genus Pedionomus; species Pedionomus torquatus. The sequence goes on along the minus strand of VZRU01016507.1, from coordinate 33,393 downwards.
TGCACTTCTAGCAGGGTAGTTCCTCTGAAGAGTGTTTACGGATTCGGTCAACGAAACGTCAATTTAATATTTTACTTTTTTTTTTTTAAGGATTGCTTATCCGCCAAATACGAAGTATCAGTCATCTAACCCTGTAATCATAAAGTGTCAAGAAATCTGCCTAAGTAAATACGTTAAAATATATATCTCTCTATATATTAGTCTGACATAGTGGACTAATGCAAAATGTCGCCCAGAAGCCTATAGAAATTTGCTAATGGAAGCTGTAAAAACGATGACAATCTCCATCTGGTAGTTGATCTGATAACTTGTTGTTCCTTAGGGTAGAAGTTCCTGGAGCGGGTTTGACTGATTTGATTGAAGGCGGAATTTCTTGTGCTATAAAATACTCAGTCTGATGTGGCTCAGGTCCTCCCAGGACTAAATTTGCATTGATTTTTATATCGCCATTTTGACGCTTAACGCTTTCTGTACTTAAGAACTCTCTTCCCCAACCATTTTTGTCAAGGACCAGCAGTAGTGCAAATACAGGCGTGCATGTCATCAGATTAATGCTGTGTGTACACTTGTATTGTTCTGGAAATACAGCGAGGATGACTGGAAGAAACTGGGCACCTCCACTGCCTCAAACCCTGAGTTTTGATTTGCCTTTCGCCCTTCAAAATTAAGCGATTGCTCCTCCTCCGGCCGGTTATGGCAGCCCGTGTCAGCTGGGTTACTGTGGACTTCTGCATAAAAAGCTGAATTGGATGAGTCCATCGCTCGGTCGTACAGGAAGGCTGAAATAACGTGCCTTGCCTGGGCAGAGGGCTGAGTTTTGACACAGGCAAAAACCCTGTCTGCTCTGGATAGAACGTAGTGGCTAAACACACCCTGTTAGATCACCTTAACTAGGACTGGCCATCCTGGGTTCTAGCGCTGTTTGTCAGCAGAGCAAAGCTGGATGCCTGTAGCGAAAGGATTCAGTAGTCTGAGAAAGCGTAGTGCTGCTTAAAATAGTTAGTCACGAATCTGGTGGCCCAGAGCAACAAGTCACCTGTCCCTCCAGATGTTTTCACATCACTTTTGCCGTGCCTCAGGGCTGTAGCCATACGTTTGTGTCTTAACGCCACCCCAGACGCAAAACACGGAGCAAAGGGACAGCGTGGCCTTTCTTTTTTTTGTTTCCGTTGACCTTGTAGCACCACTTGGTCGCAGCGGCTCTCGAGACGAACCGCCTCGTTTGGCGAAAGTATAACGATGGTTGGAGGAAATATGGCAACGCAGCGCAGGGTTATTTGGGGCAGAAATTGCAGTGCGGCCGCTGTATTAGCCAGAGAGAGGGTTTCCTTGGAGGGCCCTCCCGGCGCAGGCGGACCTTCTGGGGGTGCCGCGGCGTGTAGCCGGCCGGTGAGCATCCCAGCGGTAGCTCTGTAATGAAGGATGCCGTTCGTATGCACTTCCTGTGGTTCTGAGGGGGTTTCTTTTTCACACAGCTGCTTCTAAACAAAAGCCCAGCAGTCATTTGCCAGCATCAAACCAGGATGTGCAGGGTTACATCACCAATCAGTCTCCAGAGAGCATTGTAGAAGAGGCTCAGGGCAAGTTGACAGAGCTGGAGCAGAGGATCAAAGAAGCCATAGAGAAGAACGCTCAGCTGCAGTCCCTGGAACTGGCGCACGCTGACCAGCTCACCAAAGAGAAGATCGAGGAGCTGAACAAAACGAGAGAGGAACAAATTCAGAAGAAGCAAAAGATCTTGGAGGAACTGCAGAAAGTGGAGCGAGAGTTACAGCTGAAAACTCAGCAGCAGCTCAAAAAGCAATATCTAGAGGTAAAAGCGCAAAGAATTCAGCTCCAGCAGCAGCAGCAGCAACAGTCTTGCCAGCATCTGGGACTGCTGACTCCCGTTGGGGTAGGAGAGCAACTCTCAGAGGGAGACTATGCGCGATTACAGCAAGTGGACCCCATCTTGCTTAAAGATGACCCTCAGCAAGCTGCCGCGCAGACGGGTTTTGCACCAATTCAGCCCCTGGCCATGCCACAAGCTTTGCCGCTGGCAGCGGGTTCCTTACCTCCGGGGTCCATCGCAAACCTTACAGAACTGCAAGGTGTTATAGTTGGACAGCCAGTGCTGGGCCAGGCACAACTGGCAGGGCTGGGGCAAGGAATACTGACAGAAACACAGCAAGGGCTAATGGTAGCCAGCCCTGCTCAGACGCTCAATGACACGCTGGATGACATCATGGCAGGTGGGTTTATATTGTTACGAGCAGGTATAATCCTTTGCTTGACCAGTGGAGGGGATGTCCACTTCTCTGTGTGTGTGTGTGTGTGTTTGTGCATTCCCGCTAGCCCTACGGCAAGGACCACCTCTAGCCGCCTCATCCCCGCCCGCAGAAGCTGAGAAAACTAGACCTAACTCTTCAATTTCAGGGCTGCCTTTCCTTTTGTTGAGCGAACCCGTGCTTGTTGGTCAGGTTGGTATGTCGGAGGCGGCTTTTTTGACTCCTTGATGGCGTTGGGGGTGATGTGCTAGGGTCTGACAGTTCTGCTTCCGCCTGTTTGTAGCTCAGGAGCAACATCTTGACGCTACGGGTCAGTTCTTCGGAGCAGCTGGCTGGGACCTGGCCTGGAGCAGCTACAGCACCACGACAAGCCTGTAGCCTGTAGGGATTGTAGCCTCACAGATCCAGCTTGTAGCCTGTAAGGAACCTCTAGGCTTGTCTTTTGATTGAGAACTGCTCTACCTGGCCTTGAATACTCCACCTGTTGGAAGCGTGTACTTCTCTTTGGCAAAAAAAAAAAGAGATGGTAACCCTATGACTTCCATAAACGGCTGCTTTTCCAGCAAAAAACAAACTTAGCCTTACCAAAGCCTTTATAATTGCTTTGGAGAATTCTCTGCCCCGTGACATCAGCGCTTCAAGGCCTTAAGCAGTAAAATAAAAGAATGAAGCAGGTTCTAAATACCGTAGGAAAGGAGAGTTGTTGGTGTTGCTTTCCTTTTCGCCCGCTTCAGCTGCACTTCTTACCCCTTCTGTGCTGAAGTCGCTGCTGAAATACTCGTTCTGGCTACTCAGCTGAATACACACCAACTGTTAGGAAATAGTAATAAAAAAAAATCATGCCGCGCGGTGAAAATGTGCTGAGGAGCTCTTGAGGAAGCTGAGGCACTTTAATTTTTCAAAGTGCTGCTTATTTTGAGGAGTCTGCTTTGTAAAACACGTCAGGATGAGGAGTGTGTGCCGGAGGAGAGGCAGGTCTATCCCGGAGGTGTGGGGCTGGTCCCGCGTGTGCTGCGGGAGCTCCCGGGGGACAGTCACGGTGCAGAGCCAGGAGAGGATACGGTCATGGCTGGAAATACCAGGTGGTAGTTGTCAGAAATACTTAGAACAACCCTTTTGAAATCAGGCACCTAATAAGTGACCTGATGTTCAAGCCTTGTTACAGGTTACTGAAACTTAGGGGAGCTACAGAGGCTCCTGGGTGTCAGAGCTGTAGCCTGGAAGCTGCCAGCGGATAAAAGCCAAACCTGATGCCTGAAAAAGTAGATAAAACGACGTGCCCCATGCATGAATAATGAAGAGTTGTCTCGGGTGGAGCTGCTGGGATTCACACCTGTACCAGCTGCTCCGTTTTTTTGATAATTGCAGTTCTTGGCTACTTGGGAAGAATCTGCGCAGCGCGCTTGGGTTGTCTTTAAAGATACAGCTAGAGTCAGGACATCCGTTGTGTGTTTAACGGCACAGAGCATCTCAAGAATCTGTCATTTCAGGTCATCTGCTGCGTACCCAAATGCTCCTGCCTGGTTTTTGGGGGAAAAGCCGGGGCTTTCCCCTGTGCATTGCGGGTCTGTTCCTGTGCAGCAGATTCCCAGGTGCCGGCCGGTGCAGGCGCACGCACCCGGCCGGGAATGAGGTGTGAATTGTGCTCTGGGAGGCATTTGTAGCAAAAAGCTGTTAAAAGCTGTACAGATGCCTTTCCATCTCTGCTTTTCTGTGAAGCTTTAGGTGTTAATTTTTTTCTGAAGCCGGACTAGACAGAGACCCCAGTACACAACTGAAATCCACGCATCAGAGTTTAGTGTGGAGGTGCAACAGGCTTAATGTAACACACAACATTTAAGCAGCAGCTTATTTTACTGGTGGCTTTGTTCATTGCTTCAATGGGAACCCTCTAGAGCCTTCCCCTGGATTTACGTCCCCCCGAGAGGGGCTGAGTCCCACGGCAGAGCTGCGGTCACAGAGGCAAAGCTCCACCTTGACTCTGCAAACTCCATCTAACGTTGACCTCGTGCTTCATGAGTTGCAAGCACTGAGTTTAATTTTTCCCGTTTTAAGCCCTTGTTTTAAAGGAGGTGTGCGAGTGCTGGTGTTGCTGGAGAGGTCAGGGGGGTGTCGCTCTGGGACTTCAGAGCAGGATCCCTCGCTAGCAGAGAAATTAGTTGGTGTTATCAGAGCTCTGCACGTTTTGCCTGGAAAAACATGGAAAGAAGTACCGAGTTAAGGAGTTTGGGTTTTTTTATAAAAAGGAATAAGGAAGGTTGAAGAAGCAGTAAATAATCTGTCGGTTACAACTCGGGGCTTCCTGCTGGTCCCACTGGAATTGCTGGGGAGCAGGGGCTGGGCTCTGCAGCTCCAGGTGTGGAGCAGGTTCTGTGCTCCCTGTGAAACCAGTGAATGCCAGTGGGTCTTAGGGTTAGTTACCTAATTCTTGGATGAAAACAGCATAACGTGGCATATACTAAGTGATGTGTTAAGGACAGAAATTAAAAAAAAAACAGGGATGTATTTTTTTTTTTTTTCTAGCCAGCTTTTTAAAAGCAGTAACTGCTCAAAGGATTTTGTCCCGTAACATCCCCACAAAGGGCTTCAGGAGTCATGAAGCACGGGATGAGTTGAGTGACTGGAAGCTGCCTTGTGGAACGAGTCGGTTTGAACTGAAACTGTCTAAATTCCTTTATAAGAAAGAATATGCACCGACCCTAAGTCCTTCCCAGGAACTCCGTACTGAACAAATAACTGTTGAGCATCAGTATCAGAGAAAAATCAGGAGGTTCTGTCCCAGTTGTGACCTGTGCAGGAGCCCCAGGGAAGCGAGGGTGCTTTTCTGCCCTGCTGTAGCCAAAATCGGTTGCAGTCGTTCTTCCAAATGGCTGGAGGAGAAGACGCTGGCGTGGACCCAGCCTGTGGAGTTGGGAAAAAGCAGAGGTTTCTAATACAGCTCTATACGTTTTTAGTTTTTCAGTCCCACATCTTGACTTACTGCAACGTAACGTGAAACGGGTCTTACCTCCGTCTGCTGTTGGCATTACAGGAGATAAGAAATAAACGCCTAAGAGCAGTGCTGTGCCCAGTCAGACGGCACTAGGAGGACACTCAGGGGTGGGCTGGGGTTAGGAAGGGGCTTTGGCTCGGGTAACGCCTTCTACTTGGTGTCAATGGGGAGCAGCAGACCCGAGCGGCACCGCCAGCCCCTCTGCTCCTTTTCAAAATGTCAGGTTTTTTCTGCAGACACACCTCTGGATGCAGGACATGGAGATCAGCGAGGGGAAAAAAAAAAAATCCCCCTGGTTTAAATGCTGAGTATTTTGTGTTAGTTTCCAGGCTTTTTAATTTGTCAGGTTGGCTGTTCTCGTTCCTCCCCTGATAAACACCTAAATGGTTTTCTGGAGGGTGAGGTGATTGGGCTGGGGGGGGAAAGCAGCAGCTATGAGGACGTCTTTTATATATATATATATGGTTTTTTTTTAATTTAAGAGAAAGTGGAGACATCCAGGGAGAAACCAATCGAAAGAACAGCCCTGCTTTTGGTGTCAGTTAGCCCAAAACTTGTCTGTCCAGCACCCAAACCCATGTAAAAGTCTTCAGCTGAAGTAGTCAAATGGTGCTTGGGGAGACGGGTTCCGACAAAGAAGCTTGACCTTATTTTCTAATGTGATTAAGGTTGCTAACTGGTCCCGGACCGAGGCAGGTGTATGCTAAACTGTTCTAATAGCTTCTAAGAGCTTTGAAGGCTTCATTATCCCGGGCAGGGATCTGTAATGTGTTAGAACTGAAGTACAGCTGTAGTCCAGTTTGGCCCCCTGTCTGTTAGAGGGGAAGGGTAGAGCTCTGCCTCTCAGTGCTTCAGATTTGCTGATCCGGCCGGTTGGTTACCCTGCTCCCGGCTGCCCTGCGAACCTCTTGCCTTATTGAGCACGTCTGATATTTTTACTTGGACCCCGTGAAGATTCGATTCGTTGCCCTACGCACGCGCAGATGAGATGTTGATATAAATATGATCAAAGTCGTTCTCCATAAAAACAAATCTCGTGTCTCGGGGATGGGCTGCAGGGGTGTGAACTCTATTTGTCTGTCAATAATTGCTGAAGCGCCCTTGAAACATTTAACACGAGCAGTGCAAGTTAACCTGCTTATTCTTCACCACCAGCAGGCGGAAAGCCACTTCCATACGGGATGTACAGTAAACATTTTCTTCCTTCTGAAAAGAGGGGTGTTGGCTTTTAAGCATGTCTTTTTATTTTTTCCTCTCTTTTTTTTTCCCCCCCATCCCCCTCGGTGCCACACCATCGGTGTAAAGAACAGACCATACCTGAATTGAGAACTTCCCAACTACCTTGAGTTTTTTTAATTATTTTTTTTAAAGTCTTAGCAAGTGTACTGCTGTAATACAGAGATGTTCTCCACCCCCTGTTGCACCCATGGTAATTCTTAGCAACTGTTTAAAAGACACGCGCTACTGCTGCGGGGGGAGCTTTTTTCAGGGGTGGATTATTTGATGGTTGAGCTCTTCCATCACCCGAGCTGAGTGTATGTGGTTAGTTTCCAGTCCGTTTTACCATCTTTACTGGGTTGTTTTGGGCTAGATGTGACAGTCAAGAATCATCATCCCTTATAATTCCACTGCTGTTTTGTGCTGCTTTAACTTTCTCTTGGAACTTAGGGAAAGAAGGTGAACCTGCTGTTTTTTCACAGTTCCGTGTTAGGACCGTGTATGTGAGGAGAGGAGCAGGAGGGGAAAAGGGCAACATCTCATCCCCCTCTACGAACCCATTGGAAGTTGTGGTTTTAGGTTCTGTCTCTAATTTACAGGCAGGATAAGGAATGAGACGAGATCCAGCCTGAAGCTGTGCTGGATGGTATTGGGGTTCAGCCTTTGGGTGGTTCTGCACGGAGCTCCTCCGAGCCACAGGCTTTGACCTTACCTTAGGATGTTCTGGCTCAGCTTCTGTATGTTCCCTTCATTCCCTAGCCAGCCCGAGGTGTCTCTTAACATGGGAACACTTTTCAAACGGCACCCTGATGTAAAGATCAGAGATGTCGGGAAGTGCAGTCATAGGACAAAGGGGAATGGTTTTAAACTAGAAGAGGGGAGATTTAGGTTAGATATTAGGAAAAAATTCTTTACTGTGAGGGTAGTGAAGCACTGGAAGAGGTTGCCCCGAGAAGCTGTGGCTGCCCCATCCCTGGAGGGGTTCAAGGCCAGGCTGGATGGGGCTTGGAGCAACCTGGTGTGGTGGGAGGTGTCCCTGCCCAGGGCAGGGGGGTTGGAACTCCATGATCTTGAAGGTCCTTTCCAACTCTGACCATTCTATGTTTCTATGTAAAGAGTTTGAATCTTGATTTGCTCTTTAATGCAAGATTCGTCATACTTTTTGTGTTCTGAGTTGGGGTTTCCTTGTTTCTCTCGGTGACGTTCGTTAGCTGCTTGGGGAGTTGGTCTAGGAAGTCCAGAAATTAAATCAGTAACGGAGGAAAAGCCGTCTTGCAGAGGAGAGAGTACCCAAATTGCCGTGCTTAGGGTACAATTTTTGTGGCATCTCTGGAAAAGCTTGTTACTTGAATATAGGAGCTAAGGATCAGTGGCTGGCGGTTGGGGACAGGGCTGACGATAAAACCCACGTGACAAATGAGCAGGACTTTAAAAGTTGGGGACAGAGGGACGTTGTTTTGATCAGGTCACTCGGTGGTGTGCATTAGATCAGTGCTGACAACACGTGGAAGCTGCCTTTCTTTCGTTTTGCAGTTCAAGGTGCTTTTACCGGGAGAAGTGAGCAGTGTTTTCCTTTCTCCTTTGCTGGTCACACCTGGGAACGGCCCCTGGAAACGCTGGGGAAAAGGCAGGGGCTCTTTTTAAGGGGGAAGGAAGAACACCGTGAAGTAGGCGAGTGGGAGCCTGTCTCCGAGGGCAGTTCCAGCTGCAGGTTTGCCGTGTACTTGGGAACGTTCTGTGTGAGAAACGACTCCCGGGGAATGTGGCAGCCGCTGCTTTTGTGTCGTGTCCGCGCCCTGTCGCCAGCTCTACATGGGTATCACCTGTGGCTTGTCCCTAACGACCTCCGCCAACGCGAAACGGCTGTTAAGAAGCTTCCAGCTGTCTGGTTTCCCCCGGTTGTGCCGTGCCAGCGCCCTGGCGCCAGCGCTGCCGCTTCTCCCTGTGTTTGTAGG
>VZRU01016507.1:1132-16914 GCA_013398155.1 Pedionomus torquatus | reverse complement strand
TGGGTGACCCTGCTGTGTCAGGGGGTTGGAGGAGATGATCTCCAGAGGTCCCTTCCAACCCCGTATTGTTCTGGGATTGTGTAAAACACTAAATCAGTTTTTCCTTTCCCACTGAATGTTACAAACAAACCATTTCTTGTGAATTTTGCCTCTGTGGTACTCATGATCATGGCATGCAGCCCTTTCAGATGGTGGTCCTGGGTCCTCAAACAGCAGAAGATGGGCACAAAACATACATCTTAATGATTTCTTTTATTTTTTGAGGCTGATCACGACACACGTACAGTGTGATTATGTTTCCTGGGTAGCTTTTGGCCGTGCCGTTTCCCAAGTAGTAGCAGTGGTTGTTGGCTTGCACTTGAAATGGCCTGAGTTATTTTGAGTAAGTGAATGAAGAATAGAGTGAGCTGGTGGATGGAGTTCACGAAGTAATTAGGGGGAGCTTCAGGGACAGCTGACAAACAGCGTAAATTAGAGCATTAAAAAATGCTTTTCGGCTGAGTTGAAGCTCTTGTTTCAGAAGAAACAAGAATATAGTTCTGGAAACTGAAGCACTCTGTGACCCCATATGCTTGATGTGAAAACAAGTGTGGAATTTTACCCTGTTGTTCTTGCGTTGCCTGCCTGGTTGTTACACGAAACAAAAGTCTGGGCCGGAGCTTTGATGGAAGGGGTTTGTTTTTGTAGAGGAGCTCACATCGACGTGCGTAACAAGAAGGGGAATACTCCGCTGTGGCTGGCAGCAAACGGAGGGCACCTGGACGTCGTCCAGCTGCTGGTGCAAGCCGGAGCTGATGTGGATGCTGCTGATAACAGGAAAATAACTCCTCTCATGGCAGCCTTTCGGAAGGTAAAGTAGGAAGTTACCATCACAAGGGGGAATGGTTTTAAACTGGAAGAGGGGAGATTTAGAGTAGATATTGGGAAGAAGCTCTTTGGTGTGAGGGTGGTGAGGCACTGGAAGAGGCTGCCCAGGGAGGCTGTGGCTGCCCCATCCCTGGAGGGGTTCAAGGCCAGGCTGGATGGGGCTTGGAGCAACCTGGTGTGGTGGGAGGTGTCCCTGCCCAGGGCAGGGGCGTTGGAACTGGATGATCTCTGAGGTCCCTTCCAACTCTGACCATTCTGTGATTCTATGATTCGAAGTTCAGCTCTGGCCTTACTGTCCCCATCATCCCTACTGGTGATTACAAGTAGAGCACACCAGACAGAAGCTACAGGTTTATAAATATAAGAGCTGATGTTAATCCTTGGCATCAAATCTTCAAAAGTAGGTGTATGTGTCACCTGTAGTGTGTCTGTGTTAAATTCTAGTCAAAATTTGGTCTATAGGCACTGCAGTGAGGCTGGTTCTCCCGGCTCTGTCTGGGGGTGGGCACTGCAGTGTATTTGTGCAGAGAGGGGAACGCGGGCTGGAACTGGGGCAAGTTGGACGGGCTTCTTCTGCAAGAGAGAGCGAGCACTTCTACAAAGAAATAAATAATTTTAAAAAGGGATGGTTTAGCCCCATTTGACTGTAGAGATGCTGCTGTTAGGAAGCGTGGTTCAAGTGGTGCAGTACTGGAAAGATTGCAAATGAGGGTGGGAGCCTGCAGCTGGGAATTCAGCAGCTGCCAAGATAAAAGGAGAAAGCACCGGAGAGTGCGGCTGGAGTCAGGGTGAATGAACAACAGGTGCGGTAATTGGTTGCCTTCTCTTCCATCAGACGTGTGAAGAAACATCCCCCACTAGTTCAGGCGATAAAGATTTTTAAAAAAAACCCATTGTTTGAAGGAGTTGAAAGTAAATATTTTGCAGTGAGGGCTGGGGCTGCGGCGTCCCTGAGCAAAGCAGAAGCAGCTGCTCTGATAAAAAGCCTTGTCCTTGAAACGTCTTTTCCAGGGTCACGTGAAAGTGGTGCGGTACCTGGTGAAAGAAGTAAACCAGTTCCCATCCGACTCGGAATGCATGAGATACATAGCCACCATTACTGATAAGGTGAGACTGTGAGAATGGAACGACTGAGGAGGAACAGTGCTGTCTCGCAGGTTGTAGGGCTGATGTTAGGAATGGCCATTGGCCTTCTGGCACACCAGGCTTCAGCCGAAGGAGGGCCAGGGGAATCCTGGGCTGTCTAGGGAAGATGGTGGCCAGTAGGTGGAGGAAGGTCATTCTCCTCCTCTGCTCTGTGCTGGTGAGGCCACAACTGGAATCCTGCCTCCAGTTCTGGGCTCCCCAGTTCAGGAGAGACTGGGAACTACTGGAGAGAGTCCAGCATAGGGCAATAAAGATGCTGAAGGGATTGGAGCATCTCTCTGAGGAGGAGAGGCTGAGAGAGCTGGGACTCTTGAGAGAGAGAGAGTCCAGCTTGAGAGAGCTGGACTTGAGCCTGGAGAAGAAAAGGCTGAGGGGAGACCTTCATGCTCCCAAGGATCTGAAGGGTGGGGTGAAGGAGGATGGAGATGGACTCTTCTCAGTGGTTCCCAGGGACAGGACGAGGGGCAACGGGCACAAGCTGGAACACAGGAAATTCCATTGGAGTATGAGGAGAAACTTCTTTGGGGTGAGGGTGGCAGAGGCGGCCGAGGGGGGGCGCAGGGGCCCCNTGGAGTCCCCTTCTCTGGAGACCCTCAAGCCCCTCCTGGATGCAGTCCTGAGGGATGTGCTCTGGGCAACCCTGCTTTACCAGGGGCGTTGGGCGAAATGATCTCTAGAGGTCCCTTCCAGCTCTGGCAATGCCCTGATTCCACTGGTATATTTCAGGAAAAAAAAATTTGCAAAATCTGGGAACGTGCAGCCCCAGTACCTTTGTGTGCCTTTGTGCTGTGAGAGCAGTGGGAAAGGTGGCGGCGGTCGTTCCCAGTGCTTATTTCCCAGTGCTTTCCCCATCATACTTTGCTCTGCTCCACTTTTCCCCCCTGTTGAAAAAGTTTTGTACTTGATTTACGGTGTTTTTTGCAGCGGGGTGGAGGTAACGGTGAACTTCTGAGAGTGTGTGTGAGCAGATCCACGACTTTGTAAAAAAAGTTTGTACTAGGAAAAAGATTGAAAACATAATTAAAAGTGAAGTGATTTCTTACAGCATATTAGATATGCTGCTGCCCTTCCCTCTGGAGGTTCAGCTTCATTTGGTTTCTCTTCAGCCCAGATGAACAGGGTAAAAGGTACTTTATCATTTACTTTATCCTTGCAGGAGATGCTGAAGAAGTGCCACCTGTGTATGGAGTCAATCGTTCAAGCCAAAGATAGACAGGCTGCCGAGGCCAACAAAAACGCCAGCATTCTTCTAGAGGAGCTGGACTTGGAGAAGGCAAGTTGGGAGGGTGTGGAGCTGGGGAGGTTTATTTGATGAAATTTCATGTTCCTTCTATTGTATAAGATGGGTGAAGGTAGGTACAAAGTGTAGGAGTACGTGCCGGTGCTGGAACTGCGGTGTCCAGAGCAAGCATCTCGTTGATCAGGTAATCTCTGAACTTCACTTGGGCTGTTAATCAGAGAAATTGGATCAAGAATCTCCCAATAAAACTGTTTCCTCTGGAATAATATTGTTCCAAAAGAAGGATTTCTGAGTGTGATGATTTTTTTTGCCACCTGCACGATAGATGGTCGTTTTGCAGTCCCGTTGGTAGGGCTTGTAGGTCTAAACCCTGCTCTGTGTCTTCAATATTAAAAAGAAAGGTGCTGATAACGTTACTAGGAGCCATAGTGCTGTAGTAGAAATCTAATGGAAAAATCAAAGTACCAGGATAGTGTCAAAAGAGCGTATATTGGGCTTTTATTATATTTGGGCTCACTGAAACCGCTCCGTGCTCTGATCTTGGGAAGGGAGATGGGGCTTGTTCAAACTCTGCTGCTGAGACTCACGAAATCCAGAAAACACGTCCTGGAAAGCTCTTGACTCGAGTTTACAGAGTCTGTCCTCCCTTTCCACGCTAACCTTCTGTTAGAATGAGGGAACGCTCTGTTTGGGAGAAGTCAATACACAAAAATACAGGTCGTAGAGAATTTACCTTCTGTTTTGCAAATAGGCGAGTCTCAAAAGCGCAGTCCTGGGAAATACTTGCTTTCCTTGAAATCCGTGGGACCTCTCCTAATCATGTCCCATGTGCTTGACTTGCAGCTGAGGGAAGAAAGCAGGAGACTGGCGTTGGCTGCCAAGAGAGAGAAAAGAAAGGAGAAAAGGAGGAAGAAAAAAGAAGAACAAAGACGAAAACTAGAAGAAATAGAGGCAAAAAATAAAGAGAATTTTGAACTTCAAGCTGCTCAGGAGAAAGAGAAGCTGAAAGCTGAAGGTGATTTAAAGAGTTGCCTTGTTTTTGAAACGTGGCCTCCATTTTATTCACAGTATTGTAAAAGTTGCTTTTCTTGTCAAAATTTCCCTTTTGCTTTTCTGTTGGGCCTGTGGATGAGTGTGGTGGCTTTTTTGGTGTCTTTCTGTGGGGAGGAGCTGGTGCCAGCAGCTTCAGGGAGAGTTACAGCATAACTTCACCGTGGGGGTGGTGTTGGCTTGGTTGGGGGCTTTGATTGTAATTATTTTTTTCATCTTTCAGGACTTGTAAAATGAGGTCAGTTGTTATTTTATTATTTTTCTTTTATCTCGCAAACAGAATGACAATAACAATTAGCTGAAAGAAATGGCAATGAGAAAACTCCAAATATGTTTCATTCTCTTTTTACTCCTTGAAACGTGGCTCATCTGTATCTTAGGGCCATGAGATGGATGCGATGTATTGAGAAATGCTCGTCCCTTCACTCTTGAGATGCTGAAAGACAAGATGTGACAATTCTGTTGATGTAGTTTCATGTGCTTGTGTATGTCCCCTCGTTGCTTGGGTCTGCATTCTGTTTCCTGGGTGTTAAATTGCTGCTCTTCCAAGGAAAGAACAGAATTCTCTGAGTTGGGATGAACGAGGGGATGTTCACTGGACGGTGTGACGTACAGATGTCCACACAACCCTTGTCAAGGCAGCTAAATTGGCCCTGTTTTCTCTCTCTTCCATCAGATGACGCAGAGGTCCCGATGGAGCCCCCGAGTGCTACCACCACGACCACCATCGGTATCTCCGCAACGTGGACCACCTTAGCAGGCTCCCACGGGAAGAGGAACAACACCATCACCACAGCCAGCTCCAAAAGGAAAAACAGGAAAAACAAAGTAACCCCAGACAACGTTCAGATCATATTTGATGACCAGCTCCCGATTTCCTATAGCCAACCAGAGAAAGTGAACGGCGAATCCAAGAGCAGCAGCACCAGTGAAAGCGGCGACAGCGACAACATGAGGATTTCTAGCTGTAGCGACGAGAGCAGCAATAGCAACAGCAGCCACAAAAGTGACAATCATTCCTCCACGGCCGTTACCAACGCGCAGAGCAACAAAAAGCAACCGTCGGTTCTTGTCACTTGTCCGAAGGATGAGAGGAAAGCAGTTACCAGCAAAGCATCCATAAAGTGAGTTGCTGTCACCAGGAGTGCCACTGTCGGGTGGCTGGTGCCCTACACGCGTCTCTGTTCAAGCCACTGCTTAGAAATGCAGTCATTTGGTGCTAAAAGAGGAAAAGGGGTTGAGGGTGGGCTGGGGAATGGGCACAATTCAAGTCACCTTTCCTTTTGGGTGGGTTTTTTTTGGCTGTGTGGTTTTTTTTGGTTTTTTTTTGTCTGTATAATGACAACATTCAATTTCTTTTAAAGGTTGTCTGAAGTTATAAGTGAGGTGACAAGTAATTCCTTGTCTACTTGCACAAAGTCTGGTCCTTCTCCCCTTTCTTCTCCAAACGGAAAGCTAACCATTGCTAGTCCTAAACGTGGGCAGAAGAGGGAAGAAGGATGGAAGGAAGTTGTGAGACGGTGAGCAAAATATCCCCCCTCGTGGATGTCTTGGTTTTGAGAATGTTCTGTGCAGTGCAGCCCTCTCTGGGGTTACCGAATGAGCACCACCTTAGTGGACCTGAGAGATTTCACACAGTCACTGCTACGGGGATTGACTCATGAGTTAGAACATTGTTTTCTCCTGCCAGAGAAGCGTTTCCCAGTTAATATTGTTTCTTTTTCTGTATAGATCCAAGAAGGTTTCTGTTCCGTCAACTGTAATTTCCAGAGTGATCGGCAGAGGAGGGTGTAACATCAACGCGATCCGTGAGTGCACGGGAGCGCACATAGACATCGACAAACAGAAGGACAAAACTGGAGACAGAATAATAACGATAAGGTAAGCAGGCTGCTGGATTTCCTCCTTCCGGGGAGGATTGTTTGTGTTGTAGAACACTTCTCCCTATAGAAAAATGGAAAGGCTCAACCTCACTGTCCATTGAAAGGTCACGCTGAGACCGTCAGCTCTTTGAGGCAGGGAAACTGCCAGTCGATACCGTCGTGCGTGTACGAAAGAATTGCAATAAGGTTGAAGTGTAAACGTTAGGATTCTGTGATTAGAGTTGTTTTGCCGTGGCTAAATCCGGAGATGTATTTAGGGAAGTACGTGTTTCAACCATTTGGGTCTTTTGGAACTTCTCAACTTGAGCTTCTTAAGTAATTACTGGCGGTAAGACCATGCCGTGCCCAGCCTGTAAACAGTTGTTTGTCCGTGTTAGCAGACAGAAGGCAGGCTGGAGCCACGTGTTGGAGGTACTTTGCTGTAATAGATGGGAATGCTCAAGATGCACTTTCCCTTTCCCCTTCCCTTTTACAGGGGTGGCACAGAATCAACAAGACAGGCCACGCAGTTGATCAATGCTCTGATTAAGGATCCCGATAAAGAAATTGATGAACTTATTCCAAAGAACCGTTTGAAAAGTTCAGCTGCAAACTCCAAAATAGGGTCCTCGACACCTGCCACCACTACAGCTGCTAACAGTTCTCTCGTGGGCATCAAAGTCACCACCGTAGCTGCTTCGTCAACATCTCAGACTGCCTCCGCGCTCACCGTGCCTGCAATTTCTTCAGCATCCACTCACAAAACCATCAAGAACCCCGTGAATAACGTGCGGCCTGGTTTCCAAGTCTCTCTTCCGTTAGCATATCCTCCTCCGCAGTTTGCACACGCTTTACTCGCTGCTCAGACTTTCCAGCAAATCCGTCCGCCTCGGTTGCCCATGACACACTTCGGAGGTACTTTCCCGCCGGCTCAGTCCACGTGGGGCCCCTTTCCCGTCAGGCCCTTGAGCCCCGCAAGAGCTACCAACTCGCCGAAACCTCACATGGTGCCTCGCCACAACAGTCAGAACAGCAGCGGCTCTCAGGTGAACCCAGCAAGTTCTTTGACGACGAGTCCAACGGTGACGACGAGTTCAGTGGCTTCTACTGTGCCTGGTTCTTCTGCGAACGGCAGCCCGAGTTCACCTTCCGTCAGAAGACAGCTTTTCGTCACGGTGGTGAAGACCTCGAACGCCACGACGACCACGGTGACAACCACAGCAAGCAACACGAGCACAGCGCCCACAAACGCCACGTATCCAGTTCCTACTGCCAAAGAACACTACCCTGCATCTTCCCCGTCATCTCCTTCTCCTCCCGCCCAGCCAGCGGGTGTTTCCAGGAGCAGTCCTGCCGACTGCGCGGCCGCCCCTCCCAATAAAGGTGCACCTTCGTCTGATCCAGAAGCGGGTAGTCCTCCAGCGGTGGAAACGAGCAGCTCGACCAGCAGTAGGCAGCCCGGTTCTGGTACCGGCACCTCATCGGCGCACCCGGCTCATCAGCAGCCTCCGGGAGCTCCTCTGCAAGAGGCACGACCCCCTCTTCAGCCACCTCAGGTTCCCGCACCAGATCCTCGCATGGTCGTGCCTCCAAATCTAGTGGTGACGAGCTCGGCTGCTCCGGTGGCAGGTCCGACCAGCGCCCCGATGACCTTCCCCATGTCTCAGACCTCCATGGGGTCTTCTCAGCCTGCCGCCAAGATGGAAGCCCCGGCCATCCGACCGCCTGTCCACGGGACTGGGAGCGTCCATAAGAACCCAGCTCCCGTGCAGAATTCCTCTGTCGCAGTCCTCAACGTTAACCACATCAAAAGGCCCCACAGTGTTCCTTCTTCCGTGCAGCTTCCTTCTACCTTAAGTACACAAAGTGCTTCTCAGAATTCAGCCCACCCCGCCAACAAGTCCATGGGTAACAACTTCAGTGCTACCTTACCCTTTGGGCCCTTTAGTACCTTGTTTGAGAACAGTCCCACCTCTGCTCACGCCTTCTGGGGCGGTTCCGTCGTCTCCTCCCAGACGCCGCCGGAATCTATGCTGTCAGGAAAGTCTTCATTTTTGCCAAATTCAGATCCTTTACATCCGTCGGATACTTCCAAAGCCCCAGGTTTTAGGCCGCCGTTACAGAGGCCAGCCCCAAGTCCCTCAGGTAAGGCCCCGGTTTGCCTTTGTACCTTAATAACAGACTTAAATATTTTTAATAACAGACTTTTTATTTTGAACTCGCAACGCTTTCTGCCTCAGCTTCGGTGGCCGTTCCGTGTGGAGGGCTGTGTGCCCTGCAAGGAGAGGCTGCTGCAGTACGTGCTGTCAGATTCTGCCAGCAAAGTTGAGGTCAGCTTCCTTTCAGGTGCCACCTGTCAAATCCACTAACTGTTTTGCAGCTGATGAACTTGACAAAAGTCGAGCCAAGACGTTCTTTTTGCCGTTCCCGTCTACTCTTTTTTGCTTGCCGAGATAATAAAACACTTCCCTGTTGTTTCCACCTCCCTCCTCGAGCAGCAGCTGATCCCTCTCCTGTTTGTGATAGCGAGCAGCTTGGCCCGAGGCTGCAGAAGAGCACACAGCGTCTCCAGAGGGTTAGGGTGATTAAAAAAATGTTTTAATGGGAGCTCATAATAAGAGGTGTGTGCTCTTCACTACTAAATTGGATCAAAAACCAGATCTGCGAGTTGCTGTAGCTTTGGTTATGAACTGAGAGTGGAAACAGGTAGTTTTCCCGTATTTTGTAAATATCATGATGCTGAGTAGCTTTTGAAGTGCCCTCTGAGTTCTACGCTTCGACTCTGGCGCGCTCTACGCTGCCTATTACAGCAAAATTATAAATTAAAATCTACTGTCATGTGCAGGAGAGATGCAAGTGCCGCAGCAGCCGGGTGGTAACAAGCTCCCTTAGTGGCCTCTGAAACTTAAAATCCTAAGATTTTCTTTTTTCCCTTTCTTCAATGAGGAAGAATGTTAAGAGGGTAGTGATTCTTGTGGCTAACTGGGGCCACTTGCTCTTAATAAACGAGCGTTTTCTTAAGCAAGTCAAAACAGATCCTGGACTGGACTGTTGATCGGGGTGTATAGAGACATTCTGTGAAATAAAAAAAAAAAAGAAACTCTTCGAATCATTAGAATTATTTCCACCGCTCCAGGAGCAAAATCATGTTTTCCAAAGCTACAAAATCTAAGTTGCAGGTTAATAAAATGCTCGGTTAATTTTCCGATGCGCAGTTGTACCAGAATATAAACTAAAGGATTAGAATCCACTTGCATTCAAGGCGCGGGAAGAGAGGCGTCGCTCTGGATGTCGGTGCGGAGCTCGACTGCAGCGGGGTGTCGAGGCTGGCAGGGCACGAAGCCTCAGATCCGGCTCCCTCTGGGCAGTAGCAGTGCCCACCCCTGAAGAGTCCATTAGACGAAGTTTTCCCTTTTTCCTTGGTTATTTCCATCCCTGGAAGTATTTAAGGCCAGGCTTGATAGGGCTTGGAGCAACCTGGTGTGGTGGGAGGTGTCCCTGCCCAGGGCAGGGGGGTTGGAACTCGATCATCTTCAAGGTCCTTTCCAACTCTGACCATTCTGTGACTTCCCTGATGCGGGCGACGTCTCGGCAGAGCCCTGGGAGTGACGCGTGCGGGTTTCTCTCCCCAGGTATCGTCAGTATGGACTCTCCCTACGCATCGGTAACCCCTTCTTCTACGCACCTGGGGAACTTCGCCTCCACGCTCTCGGGGGGTCAGATGTACGCGCCGGGGACGCCCCTGGGGGGAGCACCCGCACCTGCTAATTTCAACAGACAGCATTTCTCCCCGCTTAGTTTATTGCCTCCGTGTTCATCAGCATCCAACGGTGAGTCGTGCCCAGGGGGGAAGCAGCTGAGAAGCCACTGCACAGTAAACTGGCCGTAGGTGCTGCCTGGTTTAGGTTCATTTTTAATGTCGGGGCTTTTTTAGGTATGTTTTATGCCCTCATTCGTAAATCCAGATTTTGAGATGAGATTTTTCTCATGTTGAGATGAGATTTTTCTCGTGTGAGTTCTGCTCTTCAGTGTGGGGTTTTTAGGGCCCTGGGTCGTGCTGTTGGAGAATTCCTCTTTCCTGCTGGCAGGTAACTTTGCCCTGTGAAACATGCATGATGGTTTTTTTAGTCACCTTGCAAAGAAAAGCTTGGGGTTTTGTGACTCGTGAAGGTAATCCTTAAAGCGTGAGTTGTGTAATCCTTGTGCTGAGGTTTCACTGAAGCTGGCTGGGCGGTGGCGATAGCTTCATGTTTCTGATGTCCTTAAAGCAGAGCTGTGTCCTCTGTTCCAGGAGAAAATCCTCGGGGCAGGTTCTGGGACCTTCCTCCCCGGTCAGCCTGGCAGTTGTGGCCATGTAGCTGAGCTCTTTGGACAGGAGACAAATAAAGTGTTGAGTGCTGGTTTATTCAGGAAACAAGTTAGTCTGTTTTATTGGCAAAAAATACAAAAACAAAAGCCACCAAAAAAAAAAACCAAACCAAACCACATAGAACAAATCAGGATTAAAGACAAAAAATACAACCACGAACCAAATACAACCCAACAACAATGTGGGTTTATTTCAGCTCTGCTTTGGCATATGATCCTCAAATCCGCCGTTGCTGATAGACAGTAATAATGCTTCGTTAAGATTTGGAGCTGTGGGTTGTCATCGGTTGTGGTGTGTGGCCAGTGACGGAGCTGACAGGGCACGATAAGCATTTTATGTAAGAGGCTATCGATGGCAAACGTCTCTCTGGTCTGAAAGTAAAAACGTTAAAATGACGTGTGTTTGAAGTGTTTGCTGGATGGATCTGGTGTGAAACTGCCCGTTCTCACTTGTTGGATGCACGGTTGGGCATCAAAGGCTGGGTTTGTGGTGACTTGAGAGGATCTGGCTGCCATTTCTAAGCGCTCTCCTTGCTCTTCCTGCAGAGTCTCCTGCTCAGTCGGTGTCTTCTGGAGTACGAGCGCCATCTCCCACCCCTTCAGCCGTGTCCTTGGGATCAGAAAAGCCCAGTACTGTTTCTCAGGACAGAAAAGTTCCTGTCCCCATCGGGACCGAACGCTCTGCACGTATTAGACAAACTGGAACTTCCACCCCGTCTGTTATCGGGAGCAATTTAGCTGCTCCAGTGGGACACAGCGGGATCTGGTCCTTCGAAGGTATAGGTGGCAATCAAGGTAGGTGGTGCTCATTGGTGTCCTTAACCACAATTAACCACAACATTGGGTTTCCCGATCACCTTTGGAGCTGACGGAGGGTGCAGAAGCAAAGAGACTCAAAATGTAGGAGTGCTCTTTGCGAAGCGGTTCGAGCGGGACTTCTTTATGCCCTCCTGTCCACTTAATTGGGATTTAATGAGGTCTCAGAAAAACTGAGGGGTTCTGAAACACCCCGGCTGTGAAAGCTTGTTGCTCCAGGCAAGGAAGAACAGGGCTTACGGGGGTGACCTGAGTGAGAGTGGTTGGATTTCGGAAGAGGGGAAATGAAGGGGTCTCAAGATAACTGTCTGCTTTTTTTCTGCTGGTAAACAGATCATTTTGTACAAGAGGAGGTAATATCTGCCTTTAATTTGTAGTCGAGAGAGAGCTTTTTGTGTTGAGTATTGTGCAGTTTATGTTCTTATGAACTGGAGTGTCCCGGCCACACTGGGATTTTCTTTCTTTCCCGTCACGCCATTTGCGCTTCACTGACACAAGGCTCTTGGTTCTCCTGAGCTCCATAGAATTCAAGATTTAAGAATTTGTGAAAAGCTTAAGTTACTGACGGGACAGCTTATCTCAGCCAATACCTCAGGACTCTTAGATGCAATTTTTCTTTTCCCCCCTGTGTTCTTTTTTTAGGTTGGGTTTTTAATTGTTTTGTTGGGTTTTTTTTCACTTGGGTTGAGAGGGAGGGGATGGCGAGACCGCGCTGGAGGGTACCTCTGGAGGTTGAGTCTGCCTCCTGCGCAGCGTGGGATTTGCGGCGAGGTCAGCCCGGGCTGTGCAGGGCTTTATCCTCTCTGATCTTGAAAACCTCAGAGGATGGAAACCGCTCAAGGTCTCTGAACAACCTGCTCCCCTGCGTGACTGAGGAGCCCAAACAGCTTAAGGTTTTAATAGGCTGACTGTCTGCACACTCTGTCTGCCGTGAGCATCTCTCCCGAGTGTTTTTTCCCGAAATACGGAACGGATAGGATGTATCCAAACCTTTTTTTCACTTCACTAAGTGCTCTTTTCCCCATCTGCATAGTGAGAATCTGTTCATCATTAAGGCTTTAGAAACTTGCGTTGTCCAGGTGCAGAAGTTGCCCTTTTTGCCCATCTGGGCTTTCAGAGCTCTGCTTACTTTCTAATTAGCGCAGTTAATTCAGCAGTGTGGTTTTTTCCAATTCAGAATGGGATTGGTTGGGCATTAGGATGGCTCAGGAAGCATTTCTGTATTCCTCTCTGCCCCTCTAAATGTCATTTCCACATGTTTTATTCTGACACACTGGCTTTCTGGAGGTCTGAGGCTGGAACTGAAGTAACAATACCAAGCTGCCTCTAATGAATTCACTTAATTAGAACACGAGCTGGTCAATTTTCTAGTTTTGCCTTTCAGAAGTACTTCACTGTCTCTTAGTTCCTTAAATCTGGAAGGAATGGTGATGAAGAGGAGCAGATAGCCTGGTTAGCATGCACACCCCTTTCACAGCACCAAACACGTGAGGAATTTAGGCTTTTGGAGGAGGAGGAGTCAGCACCAAATGCCAGCTTTCCCTTTCAAACGAAGGGAAGTTGCAGCTGGGGTTGGATGTAAACGCTCAGAAGCCCTCAGGCTGGCTCGGGGCTCCTGCTGCGGGGTAAATTTAACGTGTGGGTGCCGTTCCCGATGCTCTCCATCCCGAGGTTTTCAGGCCGGCGGGTGCAGAGGAACCGCCAGCTGAGCAGAAGTCCCCTACAGCAGGGTTGCAGCGTGCAGGCGGGCTGGGGAAGGGGTGCTTGTGTGTAACGCTGTGGCCGTGTCCTTGTTGTTAGACAAAGTGGACTGGTGTCACGGCGGGATGGGCAGCCACATGATCCACAGGCCCATGTCGGACCCGGGGGTCTTCTCGCACCAAGCCATGGAGAGAGACAGCGCGGGAATCGTAACGCCTTCCGGTACATTCCATCAGCCCCTTCCTGCAGGATACATGGATTTCCCAAAAGTCGGGGTAATGACCTTCTTGGATTTGATGAGCGCGGTGCAGCCCCGTTCCCATGTCAGTGGGTGGGGCAGAGGAACAACGCGGGGGGTACACATTGGCAGAGCAGGCATAAGATGAAACGCTAATTAGCCCTCAGGGTGTCGCAGAAGCCTAAATCCAATCAAAAATAACTCGTCCCTGACGTAATAAATATATGCATAGAAAGGTTTTTCTTAAATTCAGCCATTTTGTTATTGCTTTAAGAGGGGGAGTTTCTTTAACAATTCCCCTCTTGTCATTCTGTGGTCTGGTGTTTATGAATTTATCCCGATTCCTGCTTTTTCCTGCCCCTCAGGGTATGCCTTTCTCTGTGTATGGGAACGCAATGATGCCTCCTGTAGCCCCCATCGCAGATGGTACTGGAGGCCCAATATTTAACGGGCCTCATGCTGCTGACCCATCTTGGAACTCGCTGATAAAGATGGTTTCAAACTCCACAGAAAACAACGGGCCTCAGACGGTAAGCTTCCCATTTTTATAGTCACCGCTTTGTTTTCTCTGCAGAAACAGTGTGGTGAAGGGGAAACTCGAGCTGCTACAGGGTGTGAAAATACAGTTGTCCTGGTTTGAGGTCTTTTCGCTGTCTGCAAGGAGCTGATAGAGCCCCCCCCCTGCTCGTTACAGCTCCCAGTGCTGTACCTGCTTCTCGACAGCTTCCAAATATTAGTCATCCCCCAAAAAATAAGTCTTCAGAGGAAGCAAGCGGCATCACTGGGTTACTGCAGCTCGAGAGAGTGTTCTCTGGTGACTCCTGTCAATGCATCTGTGCTGGAGACTGGGGAAGCTCGGGGAAGCTGCCTGTTTAATCAGACAGCTGGTTAATTACTGCACATCAGCTTTTGTTGATTGGGCCGTAGGCAAGCCTGCACACGCTGTATATTTTACATGATTTCTGCCTGTGCTGCTCTGCGCTTGGGAAAACGCAGTCAAAAAAAGCCATTTATTTGCTGTTCTGTAAGCTTTCCCTTCCCAAATGTGGCTGCTGGGCTGTGCAGGGGGTGGTTGTCCTCTCCCTGTTGGGAGTTGACCTGGCAAGGGAGCCCGTAGCTCTTCTGTCTGCCCCTCTGGTCCTGCCTGGGCTGTGGCCTTGGCCACTAAGCATGATTTAGGGAGTGGGATGACGTTCCCCTAAACCTCGTTTGGACTCAGCCAGCACCTCGGATGAAAACGGACCGTCGGGCACTCCTGTCGTATTATACCCCGTGTTTATTGGGAATAGCACAGTGAGCTCTGTTATTTAATAAAGATATTTCTGGATTTAATTTGCTGGGGAACGAGCTATGGCCTGCCAGAGCTGGGAGCTGCTGTTGCAGACATTTTTCCAGCAGAACAGTATAATGTCCATCGCATCAGTGCTGTGATGATGGAGGAACTGGTGGGCATAAAGAGTGCTGATTTCTCTTTGATTTTGCTGTGAAGGAAAGCAGCTGGGTGACAGCATTTTCTTGAGCTAAGTAGAAAGGAAGTGTAAGATGGACCTTTGGGCCAAGGTGGAAAAGTAGAATTGTAGAATGGTTAGAGTTGGAAGGGACCTCAGAGATAATCGAGTTCCAACCCCCCTGCCCTGGGCAGGGACACCTCCCACCACACCAGGNAGTTGTTTTGTTGTTTCATGTAAATTCACAGGTGATATTTCCAATCAGATAGAATGAAGGGCAATGCCTAGTTTATTATTACTGTGCTCAAACACTGCAAAAGGTATTGTCAATAGCTTTGCCAACCCCCTGTGGTTTTTTCATTGGCAGAGTTAGCAAATGGCTAAGCATCACCAAACCTCAAGCACTGAGACATGCTGAGCACTTACTAGACATTTTGGAATTAAAATATAATTAAAAAAAAAAAACAACAA
Organism: Pedionomus torquatus; assembly: GCA_013398155.1. NCBI lineage: Eukaryota > Metazoa > Chordata > Aves > Charadriiformes > Pedionomidae > Pedionomus > Pedionomus torquatus. The sequence goes on along the minus strand of VZRU01016507.1, from coordinate 1,707 downwards.
AACAAAAACAAAAATCCCCACAAATGGCAGAAACAGTTTATGTGCTCCCAGATCATTCTACTGATGTGCTTGACTGAAGTGTGTAGGCTTTTTGCAGAAGAACTTACTAACTGACCTTTTTCTGTGAACATTGTGACTGCCCATTCCCCACCATCATACGTTTCAACTTAGTTAGCCTTTATTCTTTCCTTTCCTTTTTTTTTTTTTTTTTTTTTTTTAAANTTTTTTTTTTTTTTTTTTTTTTTTTCTCTTTTTTTTTTTTGACATAACTTTCTGTTGAAGCTGTTCTTTGGCTGGTTGGTTTTAGTACTGTAAACTGCTTCTGAGCAAACACAGAAATTTAGCAAAACTATGTAAACTTGATCCTGAAGTTTTAGAATGGCAAATAAATGTACAATTGTTTACATAACAAATGGCTAAGCAGAAAGTAAATTTCAATATGTCAGTATAGAGGCTCTACTTTATGTAGACTTAAATTAATGTGAGATATGTACCTTCATATTCAGAAATCTGGATGTTTCCTTCATACATTAAACTATTAATAAGCATAACTTTTCTAGTTGTGTAATTTAAGT
>VZRU01016506.1:30753-49493 GCA_013398155.1 Pedionomus torquatus | reverse complement strand
TGTAATCTCGTTAGGCCTTTTTCTCTCTTCCCTCTGCTGCGGTTTTTCGCGTACACATAGGCCTGGTCACTTCCATTTTCAACGTGGTTTTTATTTTTCTCCTTTTTTTCTTAGTGATGATCAGGGCAAGCAGGAAGCTGCTTTGAAACAGGAATGAAATGTGTGCTTTGACCTCACTACATCACTATTTGTTTTGTTGGGGTTCTTTGTTTGGTTGGATTTTTTTTTTTCATTTTGTAGAGAGTTGGGGTTTTTTTTGTTCACTAAGAGGTGCTGCCTCTGAGCACCCTTTTGGTGACTTTCTCTGATGAACCAGTGACAGCAGCTTTGCAGTTATATAGGCTTCCTGCCTGGGGAAACAAACTGATATTTTAGAAGAGCGGTGTCATGTTTCAATGAGTATTTTTACAGAAATATTGTTACATTTCTGTAGTGTTAGTGGAAACAAAAAAAAAAAAAAAGCCGACTCTTGGCTGAGAGTGCTGTGCAGTGACTGCTGCTGGTTCCTCAGGTGAGGTAAACAAAATCGGTTCTTGTGTTGATTGCTTGGACAAAGACGGCTATATAGCCGAGTTATTTTCAGCTAAATAAACATATCTGAAGGGAAACCTATACTACGGAATTTCAGGAACAAGTATGCTTTGTTCTTTTATTTCTTTTTTCTAATTTTTGCTTCAGTTTCTCATTTCACTGTAAGATATTTTTCAAAATTATTTTATTGTCTGTGTTCTCACTGCGGTTTATTGTTAGGAAATATTTATGTTAGGATCATCAACAGAACATTTATATTAGGTTTCTTGATGGATCTTGATGGTTTGTGTTACAGAGCTGATATAGCTGTGTGGTTTCAGTATTTCTGCATGCTGCCTTCTGCCAAATGTAGAAGTAAAAGAATGGTTTGAAAGTATTTGATATCTGAAAAGCCCCGTGTAGCGGTTTCTGTGACTGCTGCTTCTCAGTTGACTTGGGTTTCTTTTGTGATGGAAAATCTACCTGTTGGAAAGAGTTGCTGACCATGTTGAGTCTTCATTTGGAAAAACGTCTCTCCCTAATGCTGGAATTTCACTATCAATCTGGCACGTGGCAGTGTCTTGCCTACTGGTACTTTTTAAATAACTGATCACGATGGCAGGTACTTGATTCATTTACAGTTTTGGGTTTTTGTTATACTAATGAGCATTTGGAAGCAGTTCTTCACTAATACTTTTGTTGTTGATGCTACTAAAATACTTGAAATAAGAAATTATATTTCAGGCTGTAAAGTTTCATATTCACTTTTACTGAAAGGGCTCACAGGCATATAACTAAGCATGTTGAAATTTGGGGCTTTAGGCTGCCATTCCCAGTTGGATGGAGCTCCTCCTTCGTGGTGCTGCAGTTTGCTATATGCAGGGACATGGAACTGAGAGAGTACAGCAGAATTTTTCAATGGGAGAAAGAACTGCAGAAATTGGGAGAATCTTATTTATGGCAATTTCCTGGAAAGTAGAGGGTTTTTTGTTGTTGTTTTTTACAAGCCATCAGCTACCCTTTCAGTTCTGCCCCCTCCCCCGTTCTGTTTAAATACTAAATACTAGTGTGGTGCCCTTCTAAAAAAACTAAATGCCAAAGGAATAAGGGAGTTTAGTTTAAGTCCTTTTGTATTCTATCTGATTCATACTGTGCCAAAAGTGCTTCAATAAAAGTTCTTGCAAGCAGTAATGAAGTCCAATACCAAGATGAAGGTGCTTATTGATAGGTTTGAGATTTTGCCGTAAAATGAGATTAGTTAGAAAGTGTTTTCCTGGTTTTGCCACTTAGTGAAGAAAAAATGTTCATATATAAAGAATGATAATTCTCTTTAGCTTTTTAGTTTTCCCGCAATATGGTAAAAAACTATACTTTTTTTCAAAAACCTTATTTTTAACCACATTTAGATACTGCCCATGTATATACTTTGCCTGTAACTTATTATCTTAAAATTGTAATGTTAATCTGAACAGGAAATTGAGAATTTTGGAAATAATGCAAATTATGCAATGTCATTGGAAAGTTATTTAAAAACTTGTGTTTCCAAAGTGTTGAGTAAAATAATTTTAGAATTTGCTTGTGTGTTTCTTTTTTTTTTTTTAATTCTGGAGCTCATTTCTTTATTTTCTATCTTATTTTTTTTTCCTAAAGCAAATCTAAAGCAAATGTTAATAAAATATGCTCAGACTAATTAACATCTGCTCTGTTTTTCTGTCATTTTGTTTCAACTTAAGCAAGTTCTGTATTAAGAATGTGGCTGATTGAACAGAAGAAATCCCCCCTGCAAGCGTGGTGATTTAATGGAAAGAAATTGACAGAAGAATTAGAAATATAGTGGATGTGCTAGAGCTAATTAATGGACATAAAGAAGACAAAAGATTTTTAAGTCATGCTTCTTATCCAGTGATTTGAATTTTTGAAAAGTTGTAGGATTTTGTCACCATTGAATGTTCTTTCTAAGCAGGTTAGACATGAGGCTTTTTTATGAGGCTTGTTGCTGTCAGGTGACAGGCAACTTTTCCTATTTGTTCAGTTACTTTTAATAACAGATTGTTCATTTGCTGCACATTCTGTGATGCAAATTTATTAAGATATTTCCCACAGCAGCAAACAAGCTGGAGTCTGAACTTCAGAAGTTCCACTTGAAACTTTGATCAGGTTTTTTTGAGCTTTAGTACTTTTCTACCAGTATAACTGTGCTATTTTTCTAAATAGATAAAAACTAGATGGAATTGTGGATTGGTTGTCTTCATGCTGATGTGATGCCTTTTCTACTCTCTGCACGTCTCGCTGTGATCTCTAATAAAGCACTTTAAGAAATATGTGATTTTGCATGGGAGCCATCTTGTTGAAGGAAGCGTGCACAGTGCATATGCATGCAAGCAGCTTTTGGATTATTTTTTTGAACTATGAATATATCTTGTACTTGCTTCGTGAACTTTTTCAGATAATTTCTTTGGCTATAAATAAATACTGGGGAAAGTCTGTTTAGCTGTTGCATTAAACCTCTCCTGCAGTGGCAATCCACCACCTCCATGGATAGGAAGGCACGTTGTTTTCCATACCTTTTGAAATACAGGCATCGCAGTATGCTCAGGCATTCTGTGCTCACTTCGGAAGTGCTGTGATCGCCCTGTGGTTTCTAAGGACCGCTGATGAAAAGGAGACCTTTTCTCAAAGTCTTTATTTTCTGTTTTTTCTCTTTAACAAACTTAGTAAGTTCAACCATGTCAGCTGGGAAGACTGCTTTTTCTGAAAATAAATTCCATTTCCTATATTCCATCTGGGTTAAAGGAGTAGCTACAGAAGCCTTCCAGAAGAGGCAAGATTTCAAGCCTCAATGAGAAGATTAATTTATAATTTAAAAAAGTTTATTGCTGGAGTTGTTTCTTTCTTTTGTTTTTGTTTTGTTGTTGTTGGTTTTATTTGTGTTTTGTTTTTTCCTTTGCATTGCAACAGTATAATTGAGAAATGCATAAAGCTTGCTGATGTCAGTAACTTAAAATATACTTGTCTTCAGGGTAGCATGACTTACAAGTTGCTTTTTGTGTAGAAGCTTATTTTGTATACTAATGAAATATTTATAAAAGATCAGCTAGTTAAGGGATCAGTTTTATTTTTAGTATGCAGTGAAGGAACATATAATAAAGCAAAAATTATTTAACTTCTCCGGTCAGTAAATGAAACTGCAGTCTTTAGATTTTGTGTTCAGCTACAATAATTTCTTTGGCTCCAAGTTCTACTTCTTGGTGAATCATTAATCCCATTTCCCAGTACGTAGATGAGGAAGCCACTGCATCTTGTTTCGAGGAAGTGCACTGTTATGACTGAATTTTTAAATTTTTTTAGGTGGGTTTTCTAGTGTATTTTTTATTTGTTTGGGGGGGCGGGGTTGTTTACTTTTTTTTTTCCAGTTTTGCTGTGGGGAAAGGTGTTACTGACAGATGTAGCATTTGTTTTGAAAGAGAAGTCTGATATGAAGAATATTAAGAAGTTAGCTGACTGTCTCTTCCTCCAGGCTGTAGTGACAGCAGATCTAGATAGTTTGACTTGGTCACTGTGAGTATCTGCCTGTAAGTTTGTAAGGGTGAATATAGTGACTGGACAGTTGTACAGTACAGCAGAAGGCATTAAAATACATGATGTTTTGTAAGATAGTTATGGGATGAGATAGTGAGTTTTAAAAATCCCGTCTCAATAGTGCCTCTTAAATGACTGAGGGCCTTTAGAACAGAAAGGTAAGAAAACGTTAAGGATCCAGAGAGAAATTTTAGTCTTTTCTCTCTTAAGCAGTAGTTGTTAAATTCTGAGCCAAGACTAGAATATCTAGATTGCTTAAAGACTAGTACAGAATTGCAAGATCTTATTGCTTTAGGTAATAGAGGTGTCTGTTTTCTTTCATTAAAGATGATGTACTACGAAAGAATCTTAACTGTTTAATTCTCTCATTCGTATTGCAGAATGGATATAAATTGTTGATGCAGAACAATTGGGTCTGTCCGTGATACAGACTAAGATATAGCTTACTAATTATTGCCTCAAAGTAGGAAGCACAAGAGGAAAATTCTTTAAAATCTCCCTTTGTGACTTGTTGAAGCTCTGAATATCTTGATCTCTGCCTGTAGTCTTGCTGATAAAAATACTAGGTGCTTTTTCAGTGTCATCCTTAAGTCCTTAAACTCTTGTAGCTTGTGATTCCCTTAGTCTCTCCTTTTGAAGCACTGTAGGAGATATAACTAGGTGATCTGTGTTGCATCAGAAGATGAGATGTATTTGCCTGCCAGTGACAGACGCAGTGTGCAGCTGCTAACAGGTAATCTCTCTTTAGCTGCAGTTTACATCTACAGTTACTTTGTCTGAGGAAGATCAAAATGTGTAAGAACTGTCACCTCTGTCGCTTCAGTTTAAGTTGTATGCTTGTGAGTGCGGCCTCTGAAGGGCTTAAACAGTTCCAAAAGGACTTGGCCTACATGAAATGATGTAACGTTTGCTTTTGGCAACTTAATACGGACTCATTGTTATAACTGATACTACTAGAAACTGGGTGGTGTTATAAGATGCTTCAGTCGGAATAGGTGAGGACAGGAAGTTAACTTTTACCTTGTATGAGAGTGATTTGGTCCCTGGTATTTTTGGCACTTACCAGCACTTCTACATTGTGCAGTATCTATTTTTTGTTTTGTTTTATTCCAGTTTCAAAAGTTCTTGTTCAAGAATTGTTCTTTCAAATGCAAAGAAAACCCCCATGGGCAGCACAGTATCCTCTGAAGGGAGTGACTGAGGAGGGTGAAATTTTTTCTCTTTTATTGAAACATGTTTCCTAACTCTGAATGATGTCACATTAAATGATGTTCTCTAGTGCTCATTGCTGTTACTAGAGAGGGAAATGGGAGTAATTCCCAGAGAAACTGGTAGTTGCAGGGGATGAAGTATAAAGGGAAGACATAAGGGGGGTATCAAACAATGAGGGGTACAAAAATAGAGGTGAGGTAGTTAAGTAGAATGCTAGTGGTTCTAAAAGGAAATGTATTCTTTTATAGTGAACAGTGAATTTCAAGTGAAAAAAAAAATAAACCAACCAGATTTTATTTGGTAGTATTTAAGTGTACATATATCCCTTTATTTTGGTGACGGTCAGGTAGCTAGATCAGTAGGTAGCCAGCTTAATAAGTGTAACCTGTAATGCTGATCTGATTATATGATCCATGTATCGCAGCAAAGCTTCAGATTTGGCCCTTCATTGATAAATTTGGCAGGTCTGTTATCCCAATAGGTGGCGTTCTCCATGTGTCCCTTGTCCTGTTTATTGAGGCAAAGACAAAAGGTAGTGTAGCTGTAATGCTTGTTAGTAAGGGGTCTCTTGGGTTCCATTTTCAGTGCAATTATTGTCTTGAAATGCGAGGACAGCATCCTTTGAAAGGAACTTCAGCCTGAAATACTGAAGAATTTAACTGCAAAAGAAAATGCATATCTGGACAAAGGTGGAGTAAGAAATAAATTTAGAAAAACATTGTGAGGACAGGCAGGAAAAGTGATGCAAACCAAAATGTAGCACTTATGGGAGGGCAACTATGCATTTTTTCAGTGAAAATTTTGCACTTAGTTAGTGCAAAGTTAGAGATTTATATAACATACAGTTCTGTGGGGGTTTTTTTGTGTAGCTGAGGTCCCTATAAATGCTGTAGACTATAAGCCATGAGGAAATTGTAAGCTGCTCTTTGTTTGCTTGTTTTCCTAGTTTTGCTCTTGTGTGCAATCGTGAAACCCCTACTGTCTTTTATTGGATTGCTTTAAACTGCCCTGTTCTATATTTTGTTTTATATGGATTAAGTTGTATGAAGGAAAATAGGATAACAATGAGGAAGAAAAAGTAGGAAGAAAAATGATTTGTCTTGCATATATCTATGTGCATGTGTTATGTAAGTAAGTATGTTTTTAGATAGATTTTGGTTTTTTGACTGGAGTTCTTCGGTCATTCTGTTGAACTGGGAGTGTCTTAGTAATAATGTGTAGAAGTAGAATTTGGGATATTCAGTATGGAGAAGTGCGTAGTTAACTGTTTTAGGGGGGAGATCACAGTTATCGGTATCAGTACTTTAATATATTTGTGCTAGTTTTTAGTGTATCTGTCTTAAAAAAATCAGAAAGGGGAGGAGGGTAGTTTTGAAAACACAGTAAAACACTGAGAACTCAGTAAGCTCATTGTTAGAACATAGACACTTATACAGTTTTAAAGATTTATATTTTTTTTTTTAAGTTGTTTTATAAAATAGTTTCTTGCACTTTACCTGCTGGCTTTTCAATTTGGTAGATAAGATCTGAACTCCAGCAGAGTTTTATAATCCCCACGTGCTTAAATATACTAAATGTTCTTTTTCCATTAAGGTTAATGTTCGTGAAGAAATTGAAGAGTTTTTTCCAAGAATGTGGAAGATAAATCAAGATAAAAGAAGGCTAATGAAAAGTATTAAAGATCAGAAAATTAAAATTGAATGGGGGAAAAAATTGAACAGAAGATTGGTCAGATAGAAGCACTTGAATATTTTTTTAAGGCTATAATGAATTGTTTGAATTGGGGAAGAATACACGAAGTATGAAAAATGAAAAACTCAATGAAGAATGAAGAAAAGTAGAAAGCAAGAGTGAAGTAGAATTAAAAGAATCTGGAAGAATGAATGGGTCCTAGGTTAAGTAAATGTATGGTTTATGTTCCAGTGTCTGTATGATCAAGTTGTAGATGAATTTGCATGATTACTTAGTTAATAGAGAATTGGTGATCTGGTTCAAGCAGGGACCTATTTGAGGAAAGCATACAATATTAACAGTGGGTTAGCAAAATGAAATTTGTTTTGGAGGGTATTGCCTAACCATTTGTTTTTCAGGAACAATCAATATAATAGAATTACTGTATTTTAAATGTTAGGAGTTAGGCATTTATACAACCAATACCATTTTTAATACTGTCTTTTTTGTTAGGAGTCTCGCTCCCAGTCAAAATCTCCAGCTGGGAGTCCTGCTCGTGTAAAATCGGAGAGCAGGTCAGGATCTCGCAGTCCATCGAGGGCTTCCAAACATTCTGAATCACACTCTAGGTCGAGATCAAAGTCAAGGTATGTCCAGGAAGTTATTTATGCTATTTCAGTGTTACTCTTTATGCCTATTCTTTTTAGTACATCAGTGAGACTTCTTTTCCCCTTGTTATAAAACATAAGAAACCTTTTGGGATGTATTAACAAGACTGTTAATTTTCACATTTGTGGCTATATAGGTGGACAAAGTTGGGGAAAGGTTCCGTGAGTACTGAAGCGTGGGTAGGGATTGAGGAAGTAGAAGAAATAGTGTAGAAATCACAACTAAAATTTGTAGGTTTATCTCTTCCAGAAGAGTGAAAAGGGATTGCATCTCGTTTCAGGAGGGATTACATCTCAATTCTGTAAAGCTTACACTTCTTTCCTCAAAAAAAAAAAAATTGAGGAGGGGGAACTCCTGTGTGAACCCCTATTATTCTGGGGGGGTGGTGGAAGATCAAATGAGAACTGCAGCAAAGGTAATCTGGGTTAGACAAAAGTAATAAGCTCTGTAACTGCTGGAAATGTTGGAAGACACCACTTGGAGAGATTCTTGACATTCCTTCATTGAAGGCTTTAAAAACAAAACCCAAAAACTATGGCTTAAATTGGACATGGGTTGCTTCTTGATTTATGAGAGCTTCAAGATTTAAATGTTTTTTTCAGTGCTATGCTTGTCTTTCTCTGTTCTTTCCTGCTCAAGTGTGTGTTTGCAGAGGCAGAGTTTTATAGCTGTCTACTCTGAGAGAGCTCTCAGATGCAAGGAAGAATGTTTGGTGTTTTTTTTTTTTTTTTTTTTCTTCGAATATGTCGTAAATATTATCTGGCTTATACTATCGTTCTCCTCTTCCTTTGTACCATCATACTGGTCAAAGTGGGAGAGCTACTTTCTTGCATCAATGAAGAGAGAAACTAGAAAATGGCATTTATAGGTCTGGAGGAGGAAGAGGAATTGCATAGTATTATGTTCCTCCTCCCCGGTTCTTGGGAGAGATCACTAATCTATCAATCTTCCCTATTTATACATTTTATACTAGGGCAGCTGAAAAAGACTTAACTGCGCTCTGAATTTCCAAAGTTCTGCCTAATGTTACAGCTTCTCTTCTTGCAGTGTTCAGCCAGATAGTTAACTACCTCTTAGGATATAACATCCATATGAAATCCAGCAACTTTGATTAAATGATGTCTGTTTAGAACTGGGTTTATCATTGGCTAGAGGTTTACAAACAAGTGCTTGAGGAGTTAAGCAGGGATTTTTTATTTTTGATCTTGAGGAATTTTCAAGCCTAGGTGAACTTCATTTGTAGATACTGCAGCACTGTGGTACTGCTGCTAGATCTTTCCATTTTTTAGCCACGATAGTATTTTATAGTGTGGCATGTCTAGTTTCTGTATTGTTGTGGCATTGCTAGTTACATGTGCAGCCGTGCTGATCTAAGTTTAAACTTTAACTTCCTGAAAATGTCTTTAATATAATCCTTACTGTGTGCAAGAAGCACTTTCACGCAGTTAAAACTTGTGCTAGTAAGCAGGTTATTAGAGATCCACGCAGTCTTTAGACATGCAAAGTAGAAGTAGCTGTCTTAATTGCTGAGAGCTTCTTAAGAAAAGATATTTTTTTTCTCTAGGAAATGTAAGGCTTACAAATCAATACACGATGGTCATGTGGACTAACTAAAAGCTTTCTTTCTGTTGAAGATCCAGGTCCAGAAGACATTCGCACAGACGGTACACTCGTTCCAGATCCCATTCCCATTCTCATTCCCATAGGAGACGTTCTCGAAGCAGATCGTACACGCCAGAATACCGTCGTCGAAGGAGCCGTAGTCATTCTCCAATGTCCAACAGGAGAAGGCACACTGGCAGCAGAGTATGTCATGTTCATCAAGGCTGAGTATCAACAAAACAATTGCTGCCTGCATCACTGTAGTCCAGGTTACCTGCGGGCTTAATTTGTCCTGCTGTCTTGTCACTGGAGGATATGGCAGTTGTGGGACAGTCCTTACAGCTGGGCACTTGTTTCTTAGGCCTGCAACTGGCAGGGCAGCTGTAGAAATTAATTGAAAATCATACCATTGAAAGTGAGTGTGTGCAGATGGGGTGACATTTGCTTCTCTGCTCTAAAAGTTGAACCTTCTGATTTGCTTTTTTTTACAGTTCCAAGTATGTGTACCCTCCACAAAACCGAGCCCTCTTCTGTGCATGCATGCGACCTGACAGTTGTGATTAAGATTGACTAAAGGAGCGAAAGAATAAAATTCTCAAGTGTTTACTTGCCTATAACATACACCATGTTATGTTAAAGGTTGCTTGGGATTTTGTACGCCTGAGTAATTTGTATGGTTTAACTTGAAGAAATAAGCTCAGGTGTTATTAGCTGATGTGTAAATCTTAATAGACTAGGAAAATTTAGTTATGAAAAGGATCAGTAAGACCTCTCAAAATGTAGATGAGGAATATCTGTGTATGGAGAGGAGGGAAGTATAGGTACACCAGCCATGGTCTGAGGTACTAATCCTAGGTCATTCTGACTGTCACTTGTATCTTAGGACTTACTCTCTGTACTTCTTTTGCCTTAGAATAGGTAGTGGGATTTAAGTGTAAAGTGAGTGTGAGAAAAGGACAGTACTAATATACAGTGTGGAGGGACTTGTCCAAACAGTGATTAAAAAGAGATTTCATTAGGCTCACAAGAGTGTGATTAATAAAAGAAACATGGCTGTTAATGCCACTGGATTATCAGATCAAAACCTGGCATAAAAAGAAAACTAAACCTGTGTAATTAAAACTTTCAAGTGACAAACTGCCATTTTTTTGTTCAACTGTAATAAAGAACGGTAGAAGATTCATGTCTTAAAACAGAAGTTTGAACTTTGACAGAAGAAATAAATTTCAAATACGTGAGTTGGTTTGGACATCTCATTTTCACAACGGATTCCTGAACAAAACCTCTGAAAAGCACATGTCAGAAGATCTAAACCTGTTGGTTCTTTGAATCAGGCTGCTTTTGAAAGGCAAGCTCTGAGGCATAAATTACTATGCATCAATGCCTTTGAAAATCTGAAACTGAAATGCAAATTTCAGCTGTGTCAATTTCCAGTTACTATTTTAGCAGAAACATGTAATCCTTATGCCTGTTGCTGCTGTTCTAAATGACTGCATTTGGTATAACAAGCCTAACTGAAAAAATGTTCATTTTGGTCAAAATAATACTTAGAGTGGAATTGGCATTAGATTAACTCTTTTGAACATAGGAAACTGAACCTCATAGAGAAATCGTACCTTATACAACTGTACAATACCGTGTTTACCTTTGTTCAGTTGAATTGAAATGTGTTAAGTAGATCAGTATCCCACATCATATTAAAGAATCAAGAATCTTGCTGTAGAAAAGCACGTATGCTTTTGCGTTACAGTTTCACAGAACTGGCCATAACCGCTTGTTGCTGTCTGCGTGAAATAAGCTGGTGATTTTGATCCATTTTACAAGTGCACAAAGGTAAACTTTGAGATGGATATGCTGACTTTCAGCAGAGTTGTACAGAAAATGCTGGGGGGGAGGAGTTTTGGTAGAAGCCAGATTTTATAATGCAGTGGCTCATGCTTGGGGGCTAAATGTGTTTAGTGTGTGCAGCTGGAGGGAGTGTGTGCTGCCAAGCACCAGCAGTGCTGGTGCGGAAAGGCTGAAGGTGGGAGTTGAGGCTGGCAGAGCTTTTCTTAGCACAGGCTTGTACCTCGTGTCTGCAGCTTGTTGGTGATTCAAGCGTGAAGTACCAGTAAGATAGGTTCCTGTTATTCTATAGCTTTTTTGTAGTAAGAATGTTTAACTTCTATCAGCAGAGCTTTTTACCATAATGAGAAGTTCATCTTTGTCTTTTTTTCTAAATTAAAAATTATTAATGTAGTTGCTTTCTGAAAATGTTTTATGATTGGAATGATAAGTATTAAGCTATGTGATATATTGTTTAGTTTTCTTCAGATTAAATTCTTTAATAATAAATTTTCATATGAGAATATGTAACTTTTTTTTTTATTAACTTAATTGGAGTTCAATGTTTGTCTCATCAGGCTAACCCAGATCCTAATACATGTCTTGGAGTGTTTGGTCTCAGTTTATATACTACGGAGAGAGACCTGCGTGAAGTCTTTTCCCGTTATGGACCTTTGACTGGTGTCAATGTTGTTTACGATCAACGCACTGGACGATCAAGAGGATTTGCTTTCGTTTATTTTGAGAGAATTGATGATTCTAAAGAGGTAATTACATGCATTATTACTTTCAGTAGGTGTGCTCTTTGTGCATTGTCTCCACAAATATCTCTGGGGAAGAAAAAACCCAAAAGGTTTTTTTGAGTGTGTATTCACTAGCGGGTTCTCGCAGTGAGATTAATTTAACATACTTTGAACAACATAGCACTTTTAAACAGGTGAAATGTTTTACAAAGTTTGGTGTTCACATGCTTGGGGAAATTTTGAGTATGAGCTGTCCGCATTAAGTCCCTGATGAGCATTGTGTTTTGATTTTAGTCTGTTACTTCAAAATCAAAGGAAATATTTAGACAGACTTAGAAGCCTCCTAGTATTCTTGAAATATTTTGAAAGCTAACTTTTCAAAGTAGTTTTCTGTATCTCTCAAAATGCTGAAGATTCTCTTTCCATTTTCTTCTCTAAAAGTATGTCATTGGAGAAGTAGTGGATTTTTTCTTGATTTGTGCCTTGGTCAGTGACTTTGCTAGTTATACAGATAGCTGTTTACAGCTGGAATCAGTTATTAATGTAATTGATCTATAAGGAAAGAATCAAAGAGTATGAACATCTTGTCTTACGGTTCACCACAGTAAGCAGTACTTCTTTATCTGTGTTAAGGATATTGTGAACTGTACTATATTCTCTGAAATGTGTAGATGAAATTCCTGTTAAAAGTAAAGAAGCATCCTTTTCTTTTTTTAAAAAAAAACAGCATTTTATTTTGTTCTTTGAGCCTTCTCAGTGAGTTGGTAGTATCTTTCTTTTGGGCAAGCTGAGTCTCAAACTTCAAGCATCTTGTTTGTGGACAGATTTGTCTTGGGCAAGTGTTTCAGATTTGCTGTTTGATTCTGTTCACATTGCATAAGTATATTCGTAATTCTCGGCTGTGACTCTTTTCACTCTAGTATTGAAGGGAGAGAGGACGACAGCTGTGGAACCTGCTATCAGTAGTTGAAAAATGAAAACTGATGCTAGTTGATATTTTAATGAGGAAAAAACCCCTGTTTATTGGATGAGTTGGTTGGACTAGACTTAGTTCTGATCTTTGATTTGTGGTGTGATGCATCAGAGAATCAATTTATGGGAAAAGCAGAGTTTGTATATCTATGTGTGTGGCTGTTCCAGGTTATAGGTGTAAGCAAAAGGACACAAAACTTCCTTTAATGTCCCTTCTGTATTTTCCCACTGTCACTTTGACAGGCTGAGAGAGAGGAGTTAGAGTGGGTAGCTGTAAATCCAACTCTAGTAGTTTGCTCTTTCATAACTCTTTTATTTCTTTTATTTCTTCTTACTCTTGAGTTCAGTGGGATGTTAAAGATGTGACTTTTCATAGAACATTTATGATCCAAAATACTTGCGCAGTATTTTGTTGCATTCATGTCTTTTTTACAACTTCATATGTCTTTAGAAGTAGGGGTTTTTCCTAATTGCCATGAGCAATGGTCATGCATGACACCATGCATTTCCTAAAATGTTCTGTGTAAATAGCATGAAGTAATTTGTTTAATATAAAGCTGTTTTGGCAGATACTTTGAAACTGGAATGCAAAGAAAAAGAAGGGGTATTATTTGCAGTCAGAAATACAGAAATAAACTTAGTACCTTAAGCAAGAACTTAAATAATTTGGAATGTAATTAAACCCCTTTTTTTTCCATCCCCAATGGGCTGATGCATGAAGAGGAAGAAAGGATGCAAAACCTCCCAACACTTGGTATTTACATAACTGAAATACTTTGGCAAAGAGGACAGGAGACAAACTTGTTTATTTGACTTAATTTCATGGGCCTTGAGGACAGATTTGAAGATGGCAAGAAGTGACAGCTAGTGTAGAAAAAGGAGATAGAGCTATAGGTGTGAAACTGACAGGCCCTGGAGGAGAACCCTGAAGGAAATGAAGTAATTTTTTGTGTGGAAGATAGATCAAATGTGAAAAGTTAAGTGTACATAAAAACAATGACACTTAAATTACTTTTTTTTTCCTGAGTAAATACCTTTCCTCTTTAAAAAATAAAAACCAAAATCCTGAATGTGGAAAAAACAAGCAAGCAAACCAAAAACCCCAAAACCCCAACACTTCCAAATAAAGAGAATATAAAAAGCTAGGTGAGATGTTCAGCTGACTTCTATCCCTCTTAAAGCATAGATGGATAGAATACATGTGGAACTCTAAAAAAAAAAAAAAACCAAAAAAAACCCCACCAAAAACCAAGGGCTTTCCATTATCTTCACTGTTGTTGTTCCAAAAGCTGTAACACTGGGAAGTCTGTCAGCTGGCACGCTCTCAAACACTGCTAGTATTCAACACCAAATGAAACGTGAGTAGTTCTCTTTAAACTTTCATAACTTGGTTTAAGATAGGTCAGTATCAGTATTGTGTGGATTCTTTTGCCGCTGAAATCCCTTGAGATCTTTGTCCTCACTGGTTACCATTCTTACAAATTGGATCGGTTACTGAGCTCATTAAAATGTTGCTCTGTGTCAAGATTCTGAAACCAAGCTGTGCTGTGTTTCTAGCTCCACATGGTGGTGAAGGTATTCTGAATTATTAGCTGATTTAATGTGGTGGTGATCCATAGACAATGTGAAATGGAGGTTGCTTTTGTTTTTTTTTAAAGATGAGGCTTTGCAGTGTCCTAAAAATAACAAGGGGCAGTAGTAAAGTTTCTTTTTAAGCTGTTCTCTATTTCCAAAACATCAGATTGGTTGTGATATCATAGCAGCCTTGTCATTAGCTGTTCATGATTGTTTTGGTTACAAAGATGAGCAGAGATTTAGCTTTTGGTAATGACTAGGTAGAGCACCTGTTAGAGCACCACAGTAGCTTCAGTTGTTCTACCTTAACAGGACTGGGAAAGAAAAGTTGGGTGCTTGTATCAATCTTAAAGATTTTTTTCTGGAATCTCCTGTTTTGAAACTGCAGAGATTGAGATGAAGCGTTGTGGTCTGAGAGAAGGCTCCTTTTCCATCAAGTGTCTTTATTGCAATGGTCTAGCATTTGCAAGGTAGCACTTGACTAGATTGTGTTCTGACCCATATTAGAGATGCTTGTGGACATTATCTTTACTTCAAAATGTGATGGCAGATGGTAAATGTTGAGGATTGACTGGTGTTTGTCCACAAAACCTGAGCTTTTGCTGTGGTGGTGTGCTCATCCAAAGCTGATTTAAATAGAAGTGTTTTCTAGAAGAAAGGGTATACTTGCATGAGTGTAGTGATTTTTTTTATTTTTTGCGATGTTCTGTTTTTCTTTTTAAAAAAAAAAACACCTCACTTTTCTAAGTAATACTTGATACTGCTTTTTTGCGTTGTTGCAGTGTCGTGTCTTTCGTTGGCCACCCTTCTGCTAAGTCTTCAGAATCACATGTGCAACATTACATAAAGGGCAGGATCTGTAAATGTCTGTTGAAGACCTGTTTTGCAAGACTTAGGATGCTTTCGTACATAGTTACTGGTATTGGCAATGTTCACACTGAGCCAGTGTTGTAATATTGCAATTTTTGCAATGTTTTTGCTAAATTGTAGAGGGTGTTCATCTGCCCATCACATCAGGATTTTCTTCCTGTATTTAGAGGAACACAAAGTTTTCTGTACTGGCTTGGGGGGAAATAAGGGCAGGGTGTTTCTCAGGATTAACTATAAATTGAGACAATTAGGAGCAAAAGGTTCTGACTGTTCTAGAGAGGTAATTCTTACTACGCTTACCTGGGATTTCACGTGCCTCTGTACAGCTTTTCTGTAACACAGACTATGAAGTATTAGTTGTTTAAACTGAGGCTGCTGTCAGTGCACTATGTGTCTGTAGCAAGAACTCGCCTGAGAAGCATAAACTACAACAGTTTTTGGCGATACTGAATTTTCTGTTTTCTAATGCTAGTTAAATTCTCTTTATAGTTTTAACCATCTCTCAGAACAGTTTTCATTAGCAATTAAGACAAACTTTATACAGGCAAACTGAACTGTTAACATAATTCAGTTGCTAAAGACCGGAACAATAACAGGGTTTTTCATTTTAAATTGCAAGGCATTTAATCTGTGGTACAAGCAGACCAGCTTAGAAGTGTCATTATTGACCAAAACTTCTCATGTAGCTTGTTGAAGAAATGTTTTATGTATTTGTGGTGCCAAAAGGGATCCTTGATATAACAGAAAAGAACACAAGAAGGTCTCAGATGTTTGGAATTGCAAGTTACAGACCTCTGGAGACTCTGAAATACCATGAAACTGTTAGTACTTGCAGAAGCATATCCAGTTATTCGTTCTGGTTCTCTAAAATGGTGTATTTCTTGACTCTGAAACCCTTTAAGGTATGCTTTAAAGAGAATACATTTAATCAATAGATGTTTAAACTTGGAAAATATAACAAAATCACAGGCAACGTTCTAGTAAAATTTTTAAAAATCTTAGACTAGAGAATATAAATTGACTCCTGTTCAAAGGTGAAGTGGACACTTGAATTCAGCTTGGCAGACTGCAGTAAGTGTGAAAAGCTAGGGGCTTTAAATTCTTTTTTTGTCCCATCAGATTTATTTTTTTTTCAGAATGTCCTTTCAGATGTCCTCATAGAATCAGACCTGAATACTGTGATACCAGTGTACTGGGGCAGGGGGAGGACCTGAGCTATTATGTCTGTTCATCCCATGCTGTACCTGTGATACTGTGGAGGTGATGTTTTTATTGGTGGCATTAAGTAAAATTTGGGGAGGACTTTGGGTAATAAACAAACAAGAAACTCAAAGTGGGGGGCAGTATCTTAAATAGTTATTTTTAAATCACAAAAATACGTTTTCAAAATGAGTCCCTCTATAAATTGCTCACGTTGGACTGTTCAAGTGTATTCAGTTTGTACTTCACTAACTTCATACTGATGTCACATTATTGAAGTAATTCAAAGCAGCTGGTTGCAGTTGAAATGAAGGTTTGATGCTCTTTTGTATGGTACAAATAGTGTCGTAATCTTCATAGTAGAAGGAGAAAGTGGTTGTGACATCAGCTCTGCCAAGTCAAGATTTCTCTCCCTTCTCTCCCCTCTTCCCCACACCCTTTCCCCAGTGGGATTGCAGGCATTTCCCACATTGTTTCCTTGTCCAGGCTTGTGGCATTGTCCAGAGGGAAAGATTATTTTATTTCTTAATTAAGATTCGTAATGCTTAACTATTTTAAGCTTTCTTAATAGCCTAACTAGTAGCAGTCACTTGAGTAAGTTTGGACATAAAATTAAGAGTTCACTGTTTCCAAATTTGTTTTACTCTACCTAAATGCTAGCACATGTTGAAAACAGCACATGCTGTACTAAATATCAAATTAAATTGAAATTTGTTAAATTTAATGCTTTCTTTCTGTTTTGAGCCACTGGAGTTCCTGGAGCCATCCTGTAGTTTGGAAGCTGCTCATTTTGTCAAACTAGCACCTTATAGAGAATAGCAGAACTCCTTCAAATTATTATGGATAGACTGCTGCAGGTTTCAAACTGTACTAAAAGATTGAATTATTACCCGAGCCATTCCCAATTCTCACCCCCTGTTTTCTGACTGCAAACATATAGATCTGTATTCAGGCCTACAAAGCCAATTTTTCCTTAGAATTTGCAACCAAAACTAATAGTGAGTGTTTATATGAATCCTGTTGCCTTGCTTACTGTCATCTTGCAAAAAGCCATGCAAGCATTCTAACAACATTCATATATTTAGAAGAAAATCCATGTTGAAATAAAAATGGACTGTCAACAGTTACACAATATCCTCTCAGGAGCTTTTATCTTAAACCCCAGTGTAATTTGATTTTTCTCTTCAGAATATTTCATTTGATGGTCTGGAAAATACACTTCTGCCTTTTAAACGGTATTTGAGAAGGTCTTCTGCATTGTTAGAGTGAATGTGCAATATTTTTTGCTTTGGTATTCAGATGTTCTTAACGCAGTGTTCATGCATGCCCCAAAGCAGCAAGGAAAGCAAAATGAAACGTGGTTTGAATATGATATGCGAGTCTAATAACATTGTAACTTGTTTTTAGAAATTGTTTGAACTCTTAAAGGTGTCAGTAGTTCGAATTAGTAATAGGTTTTTACAGCTTTTGTACAGAATAAATGCTGCTGTATCACTTGTTTGAACCTGGGTTTCCATATAGAACTTTTGGTCATACTGCAGCAATTGTTAGCTCATGATGTCAAATTAAGTACTTTGTCTCAAAGACTTGAGATGTGCACATTAAGAATGATGCAGAGAAAACCACTTTAGGAGGAATTTCCAATTACTAATGTCTGACTGAGTGATACTATCAATTATTGTTGGATTAGTATGACTTACTGTAAGTTTTGGCTTTTCTGCATTTGGAGGAAGCAGTCAGAACCACAGGAGGCCTTATGTCTGTATATCTGTTAAATATTGTTATTTTAATCTTTTTAGTTGTCAGTTATTTTTGACAGCTGTTGAAAGCTAAGAAAATAGAAAATTTCATATTGGGTGGGTCGTTAGATGTTGTGACCCAGGGTATCTGAGATTCATGCAGACTGGTAGCTTGGAACGAATACTTATCTACAGGAGGCTTTTTGATACTTCCAAAACAATCCAGTCTCAAAATTAACAATTCATCTGTCTTGCTGGTGTGTTCTTTTCCTCTGTGCTGCTCCCTATGTCAAAGAAATCTTCCTCTTAAGGAGGTGTTTGTTCTTTTAACTAAACAAGATGCGTGTACCAGATGTTCTGGATTTGAGGTGGCTTCTTAACAGTAATAAACTCAGAAAGTTGTTGATGGGACATTAAAATGCCATAGGAAATGCCTTACCTTTTCAAGACACCCTGCATATCACTGCATCTCCAGAAGGATTGATCAGGAAGCTAATTTCTCAGCCAGCAGCTTGCAGCCTTTTTTTTTTTTTTTTTGGTTTTTCGCAGACCCACTCCCGCGGCCATCCCCCAG
>VZRU01016506.1:14648-30741 GCA_013398155.1 Pedionomus torquatus | reverse complement strand
TTTTTTTTTTTTAGGTTTATGCATGCACACATCCTAGGACATGCACACAGATTTATTTTCATTTAGATCATCCTTGTGGAACAGGACTTAAAAATAAAATTTAAAAAAAGAGGCTGGGAAACTAAAGCTAAGGATGGATGATGATTTTTTCACAAAATGTACTTTAGTGTGTGTTGGAAAACTTGAAATGCTCTTTAGTTCTGGCTTGCAGTTAGCTAAATGTATTTTTGTATGGGCCCAGCTCACTAGGTGGCGATAGAGTATAAACAGCGTAATTGGAACACAAACTAAGTGTCATAAATAGGTTAGTGCTAATTCAGTCACCCAGTTTGGGGACATCACAGTTAGTTAAATCCTGGCAGTGTCAGGTCTTTGTTTCATCCTCTGTAACTTGTATGTTAATTTAACCAGGTTCCTGTTAGGAGAGCCGCAAAAAGTTAGATTTCTGAATGGTTGGTTGTTTCATTATTTAAAGAGGGGGAAAAAAAGGCTATGCTTACAGGCACCTTCATGTTTTGAGGTTGTCTTGTTCCTCGCAGTTTAATAACGGTTGTGTTCTTTAACTCAGGATTGTGTCTCTTTTCCACACATGAAAAAATGAAAATTATGTATATTGGGCTAAATTCTGTGCTTAATGTCACAAATTAAGTGGTGTGCACTGGTATTTCAGAGATCCAAGAGCAGATGATAAAAGGATCAAAAAAAAAATTTGCCTTGCAAATTTAAATAGCTTTTAAGTCTAGCATTAACTGTTAGTTAAATTCCTAAGGGTGTGGTTTTGTTTGCTGTTGTTGGTTTGGTTTTGTGTTTTTGTTTTGTTTTTTTTTTTAATTTACTATTGCGTGAATATAATTCTCAGAAGTGTGAGTTTTGCTCCTGCAAAACTTTAATGCCATTGGAGTTTGTGGGAGGCCATTGTGTTGCTTGTCAAAGAGCAGAGGAGCAGGGGCTGGGACCCCCAGCGAGGGCGTGCAGGGGCTGCGGGCGGTTCGGAAGGCAGGGGCTTCTGGAGCAGGGACCCTCGTGTGCGTGACTGTAGCGATCTGCTCTTGGGAGAGAGAGTGGGGAGGAGGGTTGTAATTAGGTATCTATGTAGGCTGAACCCGCCATTTTACTAAGCTCTGCTGGAGTAGGTCCTTGTAAGGGAGATGGCAGGAGGCTGGGAGAGCATGAAATGGCAGCCGACGAGCAGTAATCCGGCCATATGCACCCTACAGGAAGCCACTGTTTTGCACAGCTTTTGAATCCGCCCGTCCCCTCTGGGTCAGAGACAGCGGTAGGAAGGATGCACTTTTCAGAGAAAGCTGCTCTGACTTTGAGGTGACTTTTCTGATGGGTAGAAGATAAAAGTCTAGTGAAAGTGACTGTGGTGGTGGTTAGCACGGTGCTCTCTTAACAAGGCATTGCGTCTCACGTTTCTCCAGCACCCCAGTGTGGTCCTGTAACACTGCCGGCAAACGGGCCAGGGACGGAGAGGAGCCATTCGCCACAGTGGGGCACTAGTAACCAGTCTGAATAAAACAAGTTCAGGGCTTGTGTTTCTGATGAAAAAGAAGGTGATTTGTACATAGCCTTCTATACTTACCAGTAGGTTGTAGGTTTCACGTCCCTGTTCCTTGTCTGTCCTGCAGGCAATGGAGCATGCAAACGGCATGGAGCTGGATGGCAGAAGGATTCGGGTGGATTACTCCATCACCAAGAGAGCACATACACCCACTCCAGGCATCTACATGGGCAGGCCAACACAGTAAGAAGCTCACTCATTTCCTGTAATGGGACTAAAACTCCTTTAAACGGAATGTTTAGAATCTGGTTGAAGAAATAGAGCCACAGATAATTTTTTTCTTTTTTTTTTCATTTTAGACTTATGCCAGCTTATCATTTATCATGAAGTTACTAATCTAAAGAACGTGTTACTCCGGTTCACCTACACTATTAAATCTTACTGCAGTTTATTGTATCTATATTTATTAAAATTAAACAAAAGACAAAAGAGGTACTTTATAAAAAATTGTCTGGTTAATGCCCCCTTAACTTGCTGAAATACGAAGGTGCCCTTTTGCCTTTGATTTTGATGGGAATTAGGTTCAGATCCCTGGTGACTTTTCCAGGTTTTTTGATGGTGTTTTTCTTTAAATGTTTTGTTGTTAGATTGTTTCATGGCATAGTCTTTTAAGTGTCTGTTTTACAAGAACGCTTACAAAAACTTAAATAGCAGATGTCTGAAGTAATCTTTTTCTCCGTTTTTCTAATAGCAGTGGAGGAGGTGGTGGTGGTGGAGCAGGTCGTCGCCGTGACTCATATTATGATAGGGGGTATGACAGAGGATATGATAGATATGAAGAATATGACTACAGGTACAGGTATGTAATTCTTATTTTATTTCTGTATAACAGTGGTAAAACTGAAAAGTTAAGTAACAAAAAATGTTACTCAGTTTGTAGGAAAGTTCTCCATAAATGTTTGCTGGGTCTTAGAGGTTCATACACTGGGCTTTGTGGTATTAAAGTAGCTGTGATCCTCAGTGTTGATGTAATTTGGTTTTACAGTAAACAGTTGGGCTGTTGGGTTTATTTTGCTACCTGAAGGAGGTACAGCGTGTGCCCTACAAATGCAGTGGACACGTAGAAAGGGAACTCATTTTTCTGTGCCGTATATAGACACAGGGACAGCTGACATACAATGTCTTTAAAAGGGAGTTATTTGTAGATAGGATTTTTAATGCTTGACACTTCATAACCGTCTCACTGTTTTGAAAGTTATCTAATTTCAAGGAATGTTGTTCAACATGAATCATAGACATCTGTAGAAGCACTTTGAGTGTTTTCAAGGCTAGTGAGACTTTATTAAATTCTGGGAATATCTTGCAGTTTTAAACACATCAAATACAGAAATAGAAAAGCATTTGTTAAATAACTGTAAGCTGTGGCCAAATAAAGCTGAAATCATTCATGCAGGCCAAGTCTTTCAGTGCTAAGGAAATGGTTCTGTTCTGTAGAAGTGATGTGAATAAGGCTTCTTTCATAATGGATGTTGTTGGTTTCTTTTTTAATTTCCTTTAAAGGAGACGATCACCATCGCCTTATTATAGTCGATACCGATCACGATCAAGATCCCGTTCCTATAGTCCAAGTAAGTAAATACAAGCAAATAAATAGAACCTGGCTGGCTTAAACCTCGTTGTTACTAGTATTAATTGATCGATGGGAATTCTGAATGTGAAAGCAGAAAAGCTGGGCACATCAAAGCTGAGTTGCTCTGTCTACAGATAGTTTATAGTAACTGTCATCTTTCTGTTTGTTTGTTTTTCCAGGGCGCTACTGAAAGAAGAGTTACAGTTTGAGGACATGATTTTTAAATACAAAGTTCAAATCTTAGCTTCCCTACTGCTTTCCCTCCCTTCCTTGTCCTCCATCCAGCTCTTTTATGGATCTTTGGTTCATTTAGAGTATACATATTTTCAGTTGAAGTATTCCTGTTTTCCATCCCTCTTTATTGTAATACTCTTAAATATTGTAATTGTTGTAGTTTTTGTGTAGTAAAACATCTTAAGTAAAATGAAATAGAGAACCCAAAGTGCTGATGACATTTTGGAAGTCATTCCTATTTTGTTTTTAAAACAATTGGACTCCTGACTAATCAGAAGAGAGGATTGATATTTTTAAAGCTTGCATGTCATATGTAATATACACACTCAGATACTTTAATATAAACCTGCATTTCCAAGTAACTTGTTAATCTTTCTGTTAAAATGTTTACCTATTACTTTGATAAGTAACGACTTTGAGCCTTTTCTGTAACGACAAAATTATTTCGATAGTCATGAAACAGGAGATTTTCTTTTTTTGGCCAAGTAGTAGCTTTGGGTGTAGACTGAGCTAGAGCAAAATTTGGGACTTGACTGACTGGGAAAATAGGTCCTTGTACACTCAAAATTAAGACTGTGTTTTATAGATAAAGTTTCTGGGCTGCTACACGGTGGATAACGTTTGAAGATAAAACTGTAAAAACCCTGGGAGTTTTATTGTACTTGGTTGAATACTTTCCTTTAATTGATGCAGGACAAAATATTTATTGAACGTAGCAATTAGTTATATAATTTGCTGTTCATGTAAACAACAACAACAACCACCAACGTTTGGGTATCGCAATAATGATTAAGCAAGTTTTGTTTCTAGTCCTTTTTTGGAGTTTTGAAAATATGGATGGAAAAACCTACAACTACGTGTAAATTTTATTATTTTTTTTCCCCTCTCAATAAAAGTTAATTCCACTGAGATGTGGCTACTTGTCTGTTGTTCTGCTTTGGAATATGGGTTAAATAAGACTGAATACTGCTTTGTTGGATAATAAAGTCAGCATTTATCTGTCTTCTCAGGAGCTTTGTCTTCCCTGAGAATGGGCATACGTTGATCTGGGCTGGCTGAGCAGAGCGGGTGGTCCAGCTTTCTCCTGTGCCATCTTTGGCACTTGCTGGAGATGTGGCGAGATGGCTTAAGGAGAAAAACACTGGTGACTTTGTTTAGATTGCTGGCAAGTTTTGCCCTCTGAAATAATTCACCATGTGGCTGGTTGAATGTCAGTGTTGGCGCCACAAAAGCAATCGGGCTACAAAGCCCTGACAGCAGAAATCATTTCATGCTGATTGTCAGGGAATGCCACCAAAGGAGTTTGTCATAATTTTAAGAGGCTGTGCCTGTGGAATGTAATTTCGTTAACTATTTCCGAATGGCAGTGCCAGGAACTATTTTCATACAATTACGCACAAACACATCCAACTCTTTTAAGGTTTGATCATAGAATAATAGAATGGTTCAGGTTGGAACCATTGTAGAGATTAAGTTCCTAACCCCCTTGCCCTGGACAGGGACACCTCCCACCAGAGCAGGTTGCTCAAAGCCCCATCCAGCCTGGCCTTCAACACTTCCAGGGATGGGGCAGCCACAGCTTCTTTGGGCAACCTGTTCCAGTGCCTCACCACCCTCACAGGAGAGAATTTCTTCCTGAGTTTTAATACCTAATTGATAAGATATGCTGAGAGAAACTGGTGAGAAAACATGTTCTAGCTTCATGGTTATCACCCAATACTTCTTATCCGTGATGTTTTATCTGTTCATTGGAGCTGAAAACTCTTACTAAAATGAAAGCAAAGGAGCTGAAGGTTCGGGATATCTGAACCTTCCAACTCTGGCTTAAATGGTGATCCAGACAAGTTAGGAAGTGTTAAGAAAATCATTCTCTGTAAACCAAAAAGCTAAAATCCAATTAGGGAGGACTGGGTATTTTTAATTTTGGTTTTGTCCTTTCAAAATTGAGGAGTGCAGTGTGCAGGAATAGCGAGAAGGCATTTGGGTGCAAAAGCGGAGGAAATAATTGTGGGGCTGACTCTGGGAGGGGTGTTCAGGGTCAGGGAATGATGATAGCAGAAAGTGAGAGGGAGGTGGCCATTTCTCGCCAGGTTGTGGCATTTGTGACCCGTAATTGCCGAGGGCTGAGAAGTTACTAGTCGGGTAGAGAGGAGGGGCTGGAAGCTGCAGCCAGAAAAGGAGTGTCTCAGTCCTCAGCTTGGAGGTTGTTTCTTCTGATAGTTAGACCTCACAACTTCACCCTCTTAATTTGTCACAGGTGCCTGTAGAGCTGTAAGTGGCAGCAGCCTTGTGTGATCCCCCGCTATGTTTTGTGCCTTGTGGAGAGTGGTGTGACACGGTCCAGGTGAAGAACAGGTGAAAGTGGCAGTTCTTACTGAACTGGGTGTACTCGTACCTGTCCCTAACATACAGACATATGTAAATTACCATTTCTGAAACTGCGGGAAGGATAATTTGTGGCTGTTTCCTCACTTGTGGTTTGGTTGGTTTGTTGGGGTTTTTTAATAGTAGCAGTAATTATTATTTTTTATTTTTTATTATTATTTTTAAACTGAGATTATTTGAGCGGAGGTCTCGGCATTAGCAGTTTTTCTGTGACCGTGGCAAGGATGGGAGCTCTGCCTCTTGCTTTGGTATGAATGGGTTTAGGAACTCAGTGTAGATAAACTCCTGGCTCTGTTTAGGAAAGAACACGGCCTGGGGAACTCTGATGCTGCAGCCAGACAGAGTAAATATTTCGCTAGTTATTTTCTTTCTTTATTTCCAGGTAAGGGGTTACAAGCACAGTCAAAACTAAGTCGCAAAACTTGGTGTTACTCAGCTCGAGTTCACAACTGAATTGCAGGGAGTATTTAAATACTGACTTTAGACAAACCTGACAGTTGGTGTAGGTTTTTGCATAGCCTCAATTCTAGGCTTGGGGTATAGAATGCGGGGTAATACTTGCTCTTAAACGTGCTGTGTTCCCAAATGCTTCAGAGAAGCAGCCACAAGAAGTTCACAACAGCTGCTACAGGGGCTGAGGCTGTGTGTAATGGAAAATCTGCACCCCACGACAACAGTTAAGAGATGCCGGTGCTGGTTACGTCTTGGGTCAAAATAACTTCTGAGTATGTTCAGCCTAGAGAAGAGGAGGCTTCAGGGAGACCGCATGGCAGCCTTCCAGCGCCTGAAGGGGGCTACAGGAGAGATGGGGAGGGATTCTTTACCAGGGAGTGGAGCGATAGGATGAAGGGTAATGGTTTTAAACTGGATATTAGGAAGAAATTCTTCCCTGTGAGGGTGGTGAGGCACTGGAACAGGTTGCCCAGAGAAGCTGTGGCTGCCCCATCCCTGGAGGGGTTCAAGGCCAGGCTGGATGGGGCTTGGAGCAACCTGCTCTGGTGGGAGGTGTCCCTGCCCATGGCAGGGGGGGTGGAACTCAATGATCTTTAAGGTCCCCTCCAACCTAAACCATTCTGTGATATCAAGATGATGCGCTTAAGGCAAAGTTTATTAAGGCTGTAATTTTGTCATTTGCCCTCTATAACTGTACTGCCTGTCTGTAATGATGTTAAGCTGTCAGTCTTGCAGCACTCAGCGACGCTTGGCTGTGGTGATGTGGATGAAGAGGTGTGACCTGGGCAGCTGAAGAATGCTTTGTTGGAAAAGCACCTTCTGTTGCAAGGTTGGGCGAAGGAAGGACAGTGGGGTGAACTGACCGCACCACCACTGCTTACTGCTGCAGGCCCCTACAGCTAATGGCAATTCGCTGGACAGGAAAAGGAGAAAAGCCTGGAATAAACTTTTTTCCTACTGATTTCCTACAAAAGCAACTTTTTTTTTTGGTTGAGCAGATGATGGGTGCAGCAGTGTAAAGGAGAACCCGAAATGTGGACTGAAGCTGCAACATCTGCAGTGTCTACAGACATTATTTCTGGCTTTGTTTGCATTTTACTTCTGCGTTAAGTATTTCAGGTGGGACTAGCTCTGTCTGCAGGCAGGTAAGGACTGGTGGGCTCGGCAGGGGACTGTTTTTCTGTATCTCATAACAAAGCTGGAAGTACAACACTTTGAGTTTAGGTGATAAGCGGAGTTTCCTTTAACTAGATCAGTAGTGTGTTCAGACAGCGTGAAAAATGCCATCATCCCCTTCCTCAGTTCAGGTTAAACTTGCTATGAGACGGGAACAAATAAGCTCTTAAAATTTTTTGGCTACTGCTTTAGATAGACAAGATTAAACACTCATTTAAAAAAAGTTGGCAGATACACCAGTGGCGAGAAAAGGCCATGGGCCACTGAGCTGGGGCTTCTGTTGGATTTCATGAGGAAATGAGAGTCCCCCTTACACAGGATGATTTCTAAACCCTTGTGGTAGCAACCAGAGGTTACATCTTTGGTATCTAATAGCAGTTATCTTTCACATTCAAATTAACAACCAAACGTATTTGACAAAACATTAAAGAATATCTGCATTAACTAAGATCTGCGAGCTTTTCTTTGAATCAGTTCTTGAAGAACAAGCAGCTGTGGTGGAAATAATTTTCCCACTGTGAAAAGGGTAATGGTGTTTCCTGTGTTTAAAATTCACGTTTTAAATTTAAAAAGTAGCTATTTCTCTGTTGTCCCCTATTTAAAAAAAAAAAAAAAATGGTCTTTTGGTTTTGGCAGAGCTCTCCAGCTGTGAAGATGTCTGATACATTGGGCGTCAAGAGCAGAGAATTGTGGTCACTAAGAACCAATATTGATGTAACTGTTCCACCAGCCTGATCTGTGATTCCACCTTCATCCTCCTCCCAGTTTGGTGTTAGGACCAGGAGGTATATTCTCTGCTCAGCATCTCAAATTCAATAATTTATGACCTGCTGAAACTTCCAGGTAGATTTTTTTTTCATGCAAACCTAATCTCATAGTCCATGGAATCACACATCAGCAGTGAGCACAAGGTAACCCTCTGAGACGTTTCAGTATCTCTTTCAGGATTTACCCCAAACAGAAGTGCTGATACAGGACTCCAGTTGCATGCAGGTGCATCACGGGAGCTTGTGTGGGTCTTTATATTTGCTTTAAATGAAGAAAAAAAAAAAAAAACCAAACCACCAGACCAAAACTGAACATACAAACTGATTGTTACAGAACAACGGATCAGTGCTGTGTAGAAACCGGTCTTCCAGATCTCTAGATGGAGGCACCATGGGCTGTTTGGACCCCTCTTTTTCACTGCTCCATTTTTGCTCCTGTTCTGAGCCAGTCTTTTACTGGTTTGGTTTGTGGATCCAAGGTTATGAGAGAGATACTTAATTCCAGTACTTCTTCAGAAACTGGAAATTTCTGGCTGGAAGCAAGCTGGCACTCTGGCTCAGTAGAAATCATGTTAAGTCATGGAGATGAAGAGAACCTGAAGGACAGCTAAAGGTAACCAACATTCATTAGGCTTTATTAATTGGCAGTGGCTCTGCTGTCCTTTATAGGTAGTGTGGAAGCAGCCACCTGACTCTTGGAGCAGCGCGGGAGAGAAGAACCACTGAACGTTGACTGCTAAATCACTGTCCGTGATACGTGATTCACCGGCAGGGTGTCAATTTTCACA
The DNA here is from genome assembly GCA_013398155.1 of Pedionomus torquatus. Classification (NCBI taxonomy): domain Eukaryota; kingdom Metazoa; phylum Chordata; class Aves; order Charadriiformes; family Pedionomidae; genus Pedionomus; species Pedionomus torquatus. Next base: position 21,804 of record VZRU01016506.1, on the reverse strand, counting down.
GTCTAACGAGCTTTCATAATGCTCCTATTTCTCTGCTGCTGCTTACTCTAGACGACAAGTTTTTTTCCCTTTCTCCAGGCTACTGGATTCCATGCAGGACTGGGCAGAGAGGAACAACGTCTAGAGAACAGGGAGGTGATCTGTTTTGCACTGAAAAAACCCAGATGCCAAATCCCATGGTTACTTAGCAGCTGAATTCCTCCTGGTTGAGGATCCTCTCTTCCATGAGCAACTGCCAATTTGGCTTTGTAGGTTGTGGCTTTAACAATATTTTGTTGTAAACACTCAGAATCTGGTCTCAAAACCAAATGAACGAACCATCAAAAAGACCAGCAATAACCAAAAAAACCCACGCCCCCAAGATTATACCAGTGCATCAAATACATCTTCGGTGGGACTGAATTATTTGTGCAGTTCCACAGGGCGTGAGCACCTCTAACGGTTTTTCTTTATTCAGATCCATTAATTCACTTTAGAGGAAGGCTAATTACAGGTGGTTGAGCTTCCCATCAGCAGCAGACTGACTTTGCCGGCCGCTGCTCCCAACCTGCTACGGGGCTGCTCCTTGGCACCCTTTGTTCTCACCGGCTTTCTCCATCCTGCACGGCAGGGGCACCAGATGCTCCTTTCTCCTTGGCTAGAAGAGAGGAAAATAACCAGAGAAAACAGGTTCTAACCTACATCTCGCTGCCCAAAGCCTTTCCTCCTTGTGTATCCGTGGGTGTCTGAGCAGTGACAACGCCAGCCTCACCCCAGTGGACCGTGTCCAGCGGGCCTGCTGTTTCTTTAGGGCAGGCGAGAAGGAGTTACTTGCCAAGCTGAAGACAAGGTTCTTGCTTGCATTGAGGCATCCTTTGAAAGTTTACAACAAGTATAAGTAGTAATTAAAGTGGCCGGTGCCAAATCTTCTGCTTGAGCAGTGATGGCAGCGCAAGTGACAGTGGTTGTCACTGTGCAGCTGGGGTGGCCCTGGCCCCCTCTCCAGCACAGCTGGCTCTCCCAGGGAGTGTTTGGTACCATCACGTTAGCTGCTAGTGCTTGAGGGAAAAGGTGGCGAGAGCAAAGCTTTACTAAAACCCAAAAAACCTCATGCTGGGATCACGCTCACAGTGGAACATAAGGTACAGGGTTTGTTTCTTGCTGTAAAGTAAAACATCCTTTCAAAGTCCAGGTGGTCTCGTATGCAGTACATTTAATTGCCGGCCACTGGAAGCTGGAATGAAACTCATGCAGCGACCCGTCTGAGGATTTCATAGGAAGGAGACAAGAGCACTGGGTCTTCACAATATAAAAAGGCAAAACCGTATGGCAATCAACAACGGGTCTAGATATTGATGTACCTGACAATATTCCCTGGAAAGTTCATGCTGGGATAAAGTCACCTGTTGTGTGGGAATGTAGAAGGTCTGGATTTGGTTCCTACCTCAACCTGCATGGGTAACCATGGACAGAATATTTAATCTCATGTTTCCATGTATGAAGATGAGCTTAATAAATACTTTTCTTCCATAATTTTTTTTTTTTTGTCCCAGTTTTGGAAGACGGCAGGCGATTTGCAAGAGGATCTGTGAAAGATTATTAAACAACCTTATATAAATCTGTAAATAAGTTTATAAGGTCTATACCAGTACTGACAGATGCAGAACATAGAAGAGTAGACACGTGTGCACAGGGATATCCTTAAGGACTGGTCTATCTGTCTCCAGCAGTCATTGCAGGAGAGGACATGGTATCAGAGGATCCGGTTCTGGAAGTAAGCCACCAAGAGGTTTCTTCCTCACGTGGACACAGATGATGAAGGAACAGACAGTTGGCTTCAGCCCGGGGAAGGGGCTGAGCCCCATTTCTCAGCCCATGCTCACCCCACCCCACCCAATGAGCACCCCTGAGGTGCCCCCAAGCTGCACATCGCAGAGCGGCTGGAAATGCGTGCTCAAAACAAGGCCAGCACTTCTTGAAAATATTACAGAATTTGTGTTTTAATATTCCTTTAAACTTCCAGGGTTTAGTGCATCCTTTGATCATACCACCCGGTTCTTGTAGCTGTGCAAAGCCAGAGAAACCTGGCATCTTTGCTGTGGAAATCAGGGTCACACGGGATGGTGACTGTGTCTGGGTCAATCAAAAAAGCGGTGGCACAGCCCAGTCTGGAGGCTGACCACCCAGTCTACCTCACAAACCTCCCACTGGTAGCACCCACAGGTGGACTTAGGTTTGCCCTCCCCCTGCCCACAGCCCAGCTCAGCTGCTTGCCGCCGGTGGGGCTCCCAGCGCTGCAGCCATCCCACCCTCCCTAGCTGGGGGGCTGCTGTGGGCAAGACCTGGGGACTCCTCTCCTCCACAGCCCCGGGAAAGACAAAGCATTCTCTCGTTTCTCTGTTCCCTCAACCAAAATCAGGGCTCGAGCATGTCTCGAAGCACTCACGCAGCGGAGAGATGCTCAGAGGGAGCACCCAGGGACCCCCACTGCTGGCAGGGGAGGGGGCAGTGAGACCTACAGCCCTGGGCCCACCAAGGGCTCAGCAGCTCCTTCCCCTGCTCTGGGGCAGATCCCAAACCCACCAACCTGGCCGTGCTGGGAGCCCAGCTGCTCCAGCAGCTGCCTGAGCGGGTAGGACTGGGAGTAACTGGTATTGGATTTGGGTTGTGGGCAGGGGAAGTGTCCAGAAAGCTTGGCCGTTGTGTTTTGTTGTTTAAGTCCTGCGGAAAGAAGGTGCTCCTGGGTTTTATTTATTTTTAAATGGCCGGTGGAGTCCAGAGATGAATGAATAAAAAAAGTAGTTTGTTCCTTGTGAGGATCCCCAGTTCCCGCCCCGGCAGTGAAGCACAGAGGAAAAGCCACCTCAGCATCTGAGGATGAGGAATAGGATGAAGGGAATGGTTTTAAATTGAAAGAGGGGAGATTCAGATTAGATATTAGGAAGAAATTCTTCCCTGTGAGGGTGGTGAGGCACTGGAACAGGTTGCCCAGAGAAGCTGTGGATGCCCCATCCCTGGAGGGGTTCAAGGCCAGGCTGGATGGGGCTTGGAGCAACCTGGTCTGGTGGGAGGTGTCCCTGCCCACGGCAGGAGGGTTGGAACTGGATGATCTTTAAGGTCCCTTCTAACCTGAAACATTCTATGATTCTGTGATCTGAATCTGCTTCTGCCTCCTGCCAGCCAGCCCCCTTCCCTCTGTGCTTAACCCTCGCCTTGCCACACGCCACCTACCCATGCCCTCCAGTCTGCTATCTGTCTCTTTTCAGATTGAGAAAGATGTTTCTGTATTGCACCATGAGGAAGAGTCAGCAGAGGCTTTCATCCAAGGCACAGCCATGCTGCATCCCAGCGCTGGGGACCACTCTGGGTGGCAGGTGAGCCTGGGGAGCTTGGTCCTCACAATCCAGGGACTCCCCAGGCTTTGCTGCTGGCCCCCCTGGGCTGTGTCCAGCTAAAATGCTAAGTGGTGGTTCGGTATCTACTGTTTCTACCTCCAGATGAGCAAAGGATAAACAGGGTGTCACCAGCTCCCTGTGCCTGTTGTGGTTTGAGGAGCCCACAACAACTTAACTTTGTTCAGACAATTATTCTGTCACCTGATGACACCTCCCCATCCAGGAAGGACAATCAGGGGAAAAAAAAAGAACAAGGAAGCCTGAGGGCTGAAATATAAACAGATTTAATAGAGTAAAACTCGATAATTAATATTAACAACAATAAAGAACAAACATTGATCCTGATACCAATATAAAACATATATAAGGATTATATATATATATATATTACATATGTAAGGATATGCTGAGCCCATTCTATCATCAGGAAGCTGTGCACTCCAGGCAGGGAACAGCAAATGTGGGACACTGCATGCGCTGCAGCTTTGGGAGGAAGGGAAGGGTTCTCAAGATCACAGCCATTATACAAGAGAGAGAACTTCTCAGCAAACTTTATCATTTATACTGAATGTGATGTTCATGGTAAGAAATAATCCTGTTGGCCAACTTGGGTCAAGTGCCTTAGTCTTGCTTCTCCTCATCCCTGCACCTGGTGAGCTTGGAGACACTGAAACCTTGAAACTTCTGTGTCATAGCTGGTTATAAAAGTAAATATTTTCAGACACTAGAGTGTTATAAAAGTACAGTTTTCCCAGGCATTAAAATATAAATTAGTCCTGTGTCACTTAAACCAGGACAACATCTCGGCTGTCTCCAAAAGCAGAGAAGTGGGGGTTTCCCTCAGAGCCTGTGATGGTGATACGGCCGGGTCAAACCCCGTTCAGAGAGGACACACAAAATCCTGATCCCTGGCTGGGGGAGAGATGAGACCAGTGAAATTGGAAGGCTGATATCCAGTTAGGATGTATCAGAACTTCAGACTGGAAAAACTTTGGATGAAATCATTCTACCTGGGTTCCCAAACTGCAAAAAGAAACAGCTTCTCCAGTTAATGGTGGATTTCCAACTACTCATGAAGAGGAAATCTTCATCACCTGTGGGAACAGCTCAAAAAGGGATGTAAAGGCTCGAAACCACCTGCTGCTTCATCTTTTTCTTTGGGGCCATTGCAAGTCTTCTTTAACTAAGAATATCATTAATCAATTTAATTAACTAATGGAGGCAGGTAGCCGGGAAATTGCTAGACCTATGAAGGACATGCCTGTTTTTTAAATTAACTCCCCCCAGCAGGCAGATCCTTGCTTAATTATTTCCTCTTTTAGCTTCTTCAAAATATTTTCCGCTGTGGGCATTGTATAGTTGTCCCTTTTTACGGTCCTTGCTGGGGCTACCAGTGTCCCACTTTCTGGGCTATTGTAAGCTGTGAAGGAAGCAGGAAAGTGTGTGAGGCATCTCTAATGCACAGGAAGAGTAAGTAGGCAAAAATAATGACAATTAAGTCAGTAATAGGGTTGGAGTACCCAGAGTGGGGGAAGTGTGGAAGACCCAGCTAAATGAAGACTTAGCTAAAGGTTGCTGCAACATGGGCAGGTCAAAGCTTATCTAAAAGCAAAAGCTTTGTTTTCTACCCATGCACCTGTCCCTCTGCGAGGAGTCCTGAGCCCAAGCTCCATGGAAGAGGGAGCAGAAGAGCTAATGAGTTTATGCTAACTCGCCTCAGAGCATGGGGATTCCCATGCAGTAACGTATCTCTGGGGAGACAGAGGGCATGAACGTCGGCTTTGGAGCTGAGCAGGGAAAGAAAGCAAGTGTGAGAGAAGATATTTTACTGAGATGGGCACCACAAAGATCCAGAAAAGGCAGAATGTCAGGCACCCTTCAGGCATCATCACAGAGAAGACTCCTGGAGTAAGGCTAGAGATCTGGAGTAGGTTCACGACAGACAAATAGAAACTGTGTCACTGCCCTTAGTGGCATAAGTCACTCAAACACATTTCTTACTGCTCCACTGTGACATGAGGAGCAAAACAGTGGCTCCTCTCCCCTGCCCAGTGGTCAGAAACCCACTGACAGTCTGTAGCAATTGGGACTCATCCTGAAGGGAGCCTACAAGAGAGCTGGAGAGGGACTCTTTGTCAGAAAGTATAATGACAGGACAAGGGGTAACGGTTTTAAATTGGAAGAGAGGAGATTTAGATTGGATATTAGGAAGAAATTCTTCCCTGTGAGGGTGGTGAGGCACTGGAACAGGTTGCCCAGAGAAGCTGTGGATGACAACCCTGAAAGTGTTGAAGGCCAGGCTGGATGGGGCTTGGAGCAACCTGGTCTGGTGGGAGGTGTCCCTGCCCAGGGCAGGGGGGCTGGAACTCGATGATCTTTAAGGTCCCTTCCAACTCAAACCATTCTGTGATTCCAGGTAGGAGACAGGGAGAGTGAGTAGGGGAATGTGGCTGTGATTTGAGTTACTGCACAGTACTCTGTGTGTCACTGGGATAAGACTCAGATTTTGCCTTTTGAGTAGGACCAAACTGTGCTCACTCTGGATTCAACCTCTCTGTTCTTTTTTAAAATGCATCTTGGCGTTTTCTTGACTGGAACGTCTGTTGATAACTGTCCTTTAAGGAAATGTTAATGATGGTGATTCCCTTTTTTCCTGGAATAGGTGGAGTTTCTGTAAATCCCTGTGACGTCTGTTAGTCTGCTGAAGCAGAGGTGCTGTGAAGAAAAAGGAGGAGGAAGAAGATGGGAGGAGGAATGTATCCCACCACTCGCTTCCTGGAAACAACCACAGCTTCTTCTGGCTCACTAGAGTGATGGACTGGGAAGTGTGGCAAAACAGAGTGTAGTATTTATTTATGTTCTTGCTTTTAAACAAAACTGGTGAGGCTTGGTCATCCTCAGCAAAGGGATACTTTTTTTCTATCAGGAGTAGTAACCCTCAGAATGACAACACTCAGTTCCAAATCCACATTGCCTGGAGTAATCACTCTTAGAGAGTCACCTCCCTTCTGCCTGTTCCTCCCCTGCCCTGAAAAAAACACTGAACAGTATTTTGAAGCAGTGAGCTTCCAAGGTGGTGTAGGTGTCACCCTCTTTGAAAAAAAAAAAAAAAAAAAAAAAAAAAAAAAAAAAAAAAAAAACACGTAAANTCCCCTTTGAAAAAAAAAAAAAAAAAAAAAAAAGAAAAAAAAACAACAAACAAGCAGTCTAAATTAGTAAATATCCCCTTTGAGACAGCATCGCTCTGTAATGCACAAAGAGTCTATGTTACCCTGAGCATGAGCTGGGCTGGGTTAGCATGGATGGGCAGAACAGGTCTGAGGGCTTCCCACCCCTCCTGACTGAGACACTGTTTGGCTCGGTGGCTCCTGCACCCCGGGTCAGCCTTGACCTGGTGCTAAGCACTGACACCCCAAGCCCTTAAGACACTCCCTTTGTAAGATATGTATTGTTACACGGATAAAACCCATTCCCTGCGGGTTTGGGTTATTTTTGGCAGAAGGATGAAGAAGCAGAGAAGTGTCTCAGGAGTTCCCTGTGTGTTCTTTGGGCGCTGTGAAGGCACCATCGCTACTTTCAGGAGGCTGGAAACCTGTTGCCGGCTTGCAGCTGATTTGAGCACGGGAGGTCCCCTTTAGTAACATCGTGGCAAGGTTTGCACACTCTTTTACAGAAACATTGTGGTTCTGGTGGTGTAACTGGGATGGTTTGTGAGCACAAAGTTACTCAGGTGTTGGATGGACAGGAAAATTATGCATATTATAAGGACTATATAAAAAAAA
>VZRU01016502.1:24648-54726 GCA_013398155.1 Pedionomus torquatus | reverse complement strand
AGAATAGCACTACTTTATTTGCAGGAGGGAGTATTTTTGGTGGTTAAACCATCCTTACCTAAAATTTCTCTCCATTTAATTTCTGTTGTAGGTCTTAACTGGATAGAAGGAACACAGGGTTGGGTTGACTGAACTTAAAATGTGGATTTGGAGTATAAAAAAGCCCGTGTACTGACTTGCAAAATGAATTAGCTAAAAAGCAGCCTAAGACCCCTTCATTCAAAAGTGAGGACAGGGAAATATAATTAGTTTCGCTAACTCCCTATGTGAAGAAATGTAGAGATTTTTTAGTGCAGCTTTCTTTTTAGCCCAGACTGTGTCCTTTGTCTTATAGATCTCAGTTATTTCTTAATAAAATATTTAACTTATTCATGCCTTGCCGCCTCAGAGAGTAAAATAAATGTTTTTCAGTCTGATGTGAACAACTAGTATGCTGAAGTGACAATTCTATGAAATTCTGCTTTTCACTTTCTAAATCTTTGGAAGTTAGGTGATTAGGTGACAGGATGTGGGGAGAAAGTGGCTAAAAGTATCTGGCTACAGAGATTAAGATATGGAGGCAGAATATAAAATGGCATGTTATTGAAGAGTAGTTTTTTTCTGACTTCTCTTTTTAATTGTGTTGTAAAGGAATCATGACGACCTCAGGAAAAGAGAATTTCCGACTGAAGAGCTACAAGAACAAATCTCTAAACCCTGATGAGATGCGTCGTAGGCGGGAGGAAGAGGGTCTTCAGCTAAGGAAGCAAAAGAGAGAGGAACAGGTACTGTACTACTGTTGTGATAACTGTTACCAGTCCTTAAACAGACTTGTCTTGTGCTGTCTCTAGCTCTTTGCTTCTTTGAAGCCACTTCCTTAGCAGCTCTAATCTGGCATCCTGCCCTGTCAAGACTTACACATAGTCAGTCTGAAATCAGAGTCACTTGCAGACGTTATTGCCTCTTCTGCAGGTAGTACAAAACTTAGACTGAGTGCTCCTCATTCACCCAAGTGCAGGATTGGTGAGAGTAGCTTAAAGATGATTTGAACAAAGCTGTCTGGCCTTGCACTGAAGGTGATTGAGGTTTGTGGGGGTTGTTGTTTTTTCCTACCTGGATTGTGGTGGCTCTAATCTCTGTTAAAACTGGAAAACTGGGGTGAAATGGAAGGAGCCAGTCCAGCTAGAATAGGAGGAGGAGAAAGTTTGACCAAATGCTGGTAGATTGCAGTAATGATTTTCTGGGAGGAGGAAATAATTTGTTGACTCGATTCTTCTCAGTTTTCTGTCTTTAAGTTTCAGTTCATAAAATGATTGAGAAAAATGCTTGCAAACAAAGCTTTTCTACCTGCTCATGTCTTGCTAGCTTTTACTACTTCATCCACATTGCAAAGCGGCAGGTGGTCTGCAGGTTTAGCAGCAGTGATAAGACATGGTTTAAACCATTGTCTGATAAAAAAAGGTAGCACTGAACAGTTCTTCCTTTTGTTCCTAGTTGTGTTCATTGGAAACTTTTAAGGGATTGGTTCAACTTTGAAGAAAGTTACAATGAAGCCTTTTACATCAGTGTTGAGGTTTTTGGAGTTAGAACAAAGATAGTAATATGCTTGTGTTTGGAATGGTAGATCAAGTCTAATTGGTTCAGTTTAGTATCGTTTTTATAGCGTCAGTACCAGATACTTTCAGGGAAAGTCAGAGGGAATTGCAATATGTTTTTTTGAGTCTGCTCAGTAACTGCAGGTAGCATTTCCAGACTGTTGGCAGCACAGGACGTCGTCAGTCTTGTTTATGAAGCCATTACTACATTAGGAAAATGATGAGTCATTTTCTGTCTTACCTGTGCATCTGACCTCCCTTGGATCTGATTACTACAGGTTGGCTTAATAAAGTGTGTGACGGTATTTCCTTCTGTTAAGGAAAATTGTTCGTCCTAACTGGACTAACAGTCAAATAAAAGTGGAATTGCAAGGGAGTCTGCAGCTCTGCAATTTCAGACTTGGTTCAGGTTCTTCTCTTTTATGTATTTGGCACAGGTCATGGAAGTTTGTTTTAATTCCCTGTGGTTTTTTTGCTTGATTTCTTTGATATTTTTTCTTTGGTTTTTTTTTTTTTTTTTAAGCTGACCAATCCCATAAAAGCAAACTCAAGCCTCTGAATTTTCACAGGACTTGCCAATATATAAGTTTTGGTTTAAGATTGTATTTGAGCGCATCTGTTGAGCTTGAGTGGGCACATCGTGCAATAGTTTAGAAGGAATAGCATTCCACAGATTTGAGTTGGTATATACTTAGCAGTTTTGCATGCTTCTGGAGAGAAGAGTAGCAGAGTGGAGTAACAGCAGAAGATCTGTTTTCGTCTTTCCTGTCTGCAGTGGTGTAAATCTGACGTGGCTGAATGCTCGAGTCTTGTTTCCAGAACTCAGCAGGCCAAGCAGCACCCCGAAACCTGTTAATCATTGCTACTGTTTCTTCCAATGAGACAGCTGGATTAAGTGGAGAAGCTCTCTAGCTCTCCACAGGGCATCTCAAACTGGGTACCTTCTCTAAGTAGTAGCAGTGAAATTGCCTTCATCCTAGTATAATTTCTTGAGACCAATCCCATCTGATCAGCCTCCAAAGTCCTCTCTTTGCAACTGCAACTCATTTATCCTAGCCTCTGCAGCTTTCTACCTTACACACAGTGATTTTTAAGCGGCCCCAACAGCTGCTTAGCTGTAAGAAAGAAGTTGTCTGGAAGCTAGAGGTAGTTTGTAGATGGAGAGGATGGTGAAGAAGAGAATATCAGTGAGGATTTTCCAGAAATGTTGGGGACCAGTGTTATAGCACACTGGTGTTTTCATTTAGTCCATGACTAAACTTTCTCTATTTGCTGTGAGGAGGAGTTCTGTAGCCAGTATACTAGATTCTTTCAGGTGATAGCATATATAATTTTTATTGCAGCCTAGCATATCGTGTTGTGTGTATATTGCCTCTATTATACATATTAAATACTTTCTCTCTTGTTAGTTGTTTAAACGCCGAAATGTTGCAACAGCTGAGGAAGAAGCGGAGGAGGAAGTGATGTCAGATGGTGGCTTCCATGAGGCTCAGATGAACAACATGGAGATGACTTCTGTAAGTGATGAGAAAGGAATATGATATTTATTGAAACTGAGCAGGCCCATCCTGCGGTGACTTGAGGGGAGTGGAATTACAGAAAAATGTCAAAAAAGACATTCAAAGAGCTTGTGGACAGCTTTTAAATACCTGTCTCGATGAACTGCCCTGAAATAGAATACTTGAGAGGGAAGTGTTATGGATTGAGTGAATGGTTGTTCAGTGGATATGCTTTCAAGAAAATGAAATGAAATGTTACTGTTCCAGGCAGGTTGATTACTTTCTGGGTTTGATATTCACTTTATGGGTGATTTTATCAACTGTTGCCCAGAGTTGTTGGGGTTTTTGAATCTGAAATTCATAATACTTGAAACGAGAATATACAAACCATGAAATGTGTTACTGCAATTTACAAAGTAAAAAAAAAAAAGGGGGGGCTGGGTAACAATCTCTGTTAACAGACTTCCAAGTGGCACAGTTTTTAGCTAGGTTATTGGAAATATGGCTAGACTGAGCTTATCTATCTGCATGTGGAATTCCAGGCTGGAATTCATCCTACAGAAAAAACTTTTAGTCTAAATTAGGCTTTTTTGCTTTCTCTCTTTTTCTTTAAAAGAGTTTTCTCCCTGGAAAGAAAAATGGTAGAGGATTCAGGTTGTAGCAGAGAGAATAAAGGAAAATGCAGTCCTCACTCAAAGTCTGACTGCTGATCTTCACACTTGTGTCTGTACTCAAGAGTACAGAAATGCTCCTTTCATAGAAGTCAGGGTGTGTTTGGTTTCTGTTGATGGTTATACCTTCCTTGAAATTACTGAGAAATGGGTATAAACAGAGTGGTAGATCGCTAATAGAATACAGTGGTTTACTTTTTAAGGTAGTTCTTAAACATCAGACGAGTCCTCCATCCCATTTATTCTTTTGTGTGGAAGCTTATATGAAATGAATATATGGTTAAAAAGGCAAGGAGCCTATCTAATTGAGGAGGTACTACCATTATACAGTTTACTATTTTAGGTGTCAGGATCTTAAAAATTGGAGCTGTTAGACAGCTGTTACAGACAAAGCTTAAGTACTTCCATCACTGTCATGTGTCTCCCTATCTGTCTAAGGGTTCAGATCAGTTATATCCAAAGACTTAGATGTAGAAGGAAAAATTTGACTTCTCTTATGCTTCTTTACATGGTTTTACATGTGTGAGGAACAGAATGTCAGATTTTACCTGGCATAAGAAAGGCCACTGATTTAATTTAGCAGTATTAGTGGAAACCTTCAGTGTTATAAAAAATTTAACACTCAATTATGATGACAAGCATCAGGTTTGTCAACTCTTCTGAAACTGACAGGCCCTGTACAATTTGGTGTAAGAGAATGATTATACTATTGTTTAGATTTCTGCAGCGTGTACATTTTGAGTCAAAGTGGTGGTCTTGCATAACAGTAATTGGTATTCCAATTTAAACTATCTTTTGTTGAAGTTGACAATTTTAAATTTATTTTAGAGGAGAGAGGAAGAAAAGGGGAGAGAAATACCAGTGAAAGGTTCTGAAGAGTAATTTTCTTGCCATAGTTTAAGTAAAATTTAAATTTTGGCTTCCAGAGAAGAAAAACTACACTTAAGAATGATGTTGCTTTTGTGGATGTACATGCATGATGATTGTTGTCCATGCTGGTCTTATCCAGGTTTTTAGTCAATAAGAGGTAAATTTAATAACAGTTTAGGAAATACTGTATCCTTCTTGCCACTAATCCTAGATTTTCTTTTCCGTCTTGCTTTCTGTTGCTCTCATTTTGTCTCCCTCCACCTGAATTCTAGAGTGCAGTCATCACCTCTGATATGATCGAGATGATTTTCTCCAACAGTCCAGAACAGCAGCTTTCAGCCACCCAGAAATTCCGTAAGCTTCTTTCTAAAGGTAAGGAGCTGAAATTACTTGGAGAAAAATGTAGAAGCGTCCCTGGCATATGTTTTTACTGTGACAGCAATAAAGATCAAGTTTCATACAGGAATTTCTGGATGAAGCTCTGTTTTGCAAAGTGCATACAGCTAGGTGTATGTGATAGTTACTTCTGTTCTTTAAATCTCTGTAACTACTAAGTGATGGGGATGTGATGTCTAGTCTTTAACATAAACGTAAATATCATAGACAGTGTCTGATTTAGTGAAGTTGAGCTTTGCATGTGAGCATGCCAGAGTGACTTCACAGAACTGCGGGTGTGGAATTGGTCTGCCTAAATTACGGGGTGCATTAGAGTTTTGAATCATGTTGCTGTATTACCTCAAAAGTCAAATTATGGTGACAGATAGGAATCCATTGTCTTTTCGTAAAGATAAAGCAGTATTCTAGAAAAGGAGCATACTCTTAGAGAGGAGTTGGTATGTCTTTATATATTATGTTGATGCAGTAACTTGAGAATTTCTCTACAGAGAAACTTTGTATCTAACTTTGTTTTTTATTTTAAATAGAACCAAATCCCCCAATAGATGAAGTCATAAGCACACCAGGAGTTGTGGCCAGGTTTGTGGAGTTCCTCAAACGAAAAGAAAACTGTACATTACAGGTATACAAATATAAAACTATCTATCTTCCTATATTACGAAGGTATTTGGTGATGCAAATTAGGTAGAAAAAAAATGGTGGTTTGCTTAATTAGCTGTACTTTTTCCTTTTTTCTTTACTAGTATAAAAAAGCTATGTTACCTTCAGGGTTTCTAGCAGGACCTCTCATGGGTTCGGGAGAGAGAGACTTCTGAGTTATATTGTGTGATAGTTGGGATAGTGTCTTTACACTGACTTTCTCATGTAACAAAAATGGAGTTTGAAATCCAGACTTTGGTAGATGAAAACTTATTAAACTAAACTTTAGGGAGTTTTGTACTAATTGGAGACAGTTTTAAGTCTTTAAAGTTAGGATTAGATTTTTCATTAAATTAAAAAAAGCTTAGAATTAGAATTGCAATTCACAATGGTAAAGATAGAAGCCTTGGAACTTACTTGCTTTGGTTTGAAAAACTAAATTGTATGCTACAACGAGGATTAATTTGTCTTGAACTTGAGTTTTGGAGCTTTGTCTCATTTCCAACTGTCCTTTTTTCTGGTCAGAGTTCTTCTGGGCTAGTAGAAAATGAAAGGAAATGAATTGTCTAGTAAAAGAAAAGAAATGCTAACAGGTAACAATTAAATACAACATATAGAGAGACTCGATATTCTTTCAAAATGCCACAAGCTTGTTACTGCCATGTGAAATCCAGGTTTTGGTGAGTAGAGATACGCAAAAAAATTGATACTTTTTTTATTACACATTAGGGAAAAGGTAGCACTTACAGGAATTACTTTTCAAATTGGTATCTGCAGAATTCCAGAGCTACTTTTGAGGAATATGTGGGAAGTAATTAAAGTATGTGTCAGAGTTAAACCGGTTAATGGTTTGAAACTCCAGTGAAAAGTTTGTAAGCAAATTATTTTTTATCAAAAAACAATAAAATTAATGCTTTCTGTTGCTTATAGGGCCTCTAGTATGGAAGTCTAAGACGAGCGGAGGAGGGGAAACAAGCTACTAATATTTGAAGGACATACTTGAATAAGAAGGCAAAATAAGGGTAGAGGATACTTCATTAAATGAAAATACACCTGTAGCTTAAAAAACTTGAAAAGCAATTGTAGACTGAGGCAAGTTCTTGTGGCCTTATGGGTATAACGTGTTGTATTCATTTTTACATGGAAAGAGTGAAAATCAGTTGAAGTTGGAAGTTCCGAGCTTCTCCTAAAGAGTTTGTGTGCTCCATTTTTTTTTCTGTATTGTCAGTGGAATACCCAGTAAAAACTGGACTTCCAGTATCACTGGTAGGAAGGGGTAATTTGCCTGGAATTCCTTTGTCTATTTTTTCATCTAGTGATTTCAAGACTTAAAAAAAGCTCCCTTCATCTCCATGATCACTTAAATGATATGCGGATGTTTAAATTTGTCTCATGCAAAACCTTTCTGTGATGGAGAGAGAAATCTTACAAAGGAACAGACACCAAGATCATGCTTTGGATGATGTTTCCTTCCTGTTAATTGAAGTTAATTATATAGTATTTTGTTTTTCTATCCTTTGCCATTTGCATGTGGCTGTTCCTTAGTTTACCCGTTGTGAACCATCAGATGTCCAAGATGGAGAGGGAGGAAGGAAACTGCCATTCAGCTAACCTTTCTGCAGCTTATACCATCTGAGATATTAAGCAGTGCTCACACAAGAGCATCATTTGTCATCATCATCAATTTGTCATTGATTCTACTTCAGTGTTGAAAGGAGCTCAGTTTAACAGAACTTTGTTCCACAAAAGATGGCAAGATCTTACAATTAGCTCATAATCAGAACTTCTAACTAAATTAAAGTACAGGTTTGAGCAAGGAGAAGTACCTGCTATTTGGTCATAAATATGATTAATCTGCATACACATTGCTGCTTCTCTGTTGTGGGTGTATGACTGGTGAGAATGTGAGTTGTGAATAGTTCAACCTGGTGGTGCCCATTAGGAAGCCAAAGGGCAAGTTCTAAAATACGGATAAGAAACCTCTGTATCACAAAACACTGGATACTCACTTCAGAGAAAGTAAAATTACAGGAAAGCAAGTACGCTTTATGTTTACATTAAGCTCTGGTCTGAATGTTTTGCTTCTAGTTTATGAATTATGTGTGTCTCAATTTTGACATTATGTGTTTCTGCTTTGCAGTTCCATACTCTTTATGTATTACAACAATGTATTTTGGAATCCTTTACTCTGATCCCATTTGACCAGAAGATAATTTCTCATTTAGTTAGTTGGAAGGGTGGGATTAATTATATTTTTAAAACTGAAGTCTTAATATGTAATAACATTTAAAAAGTAAAAGCCTTACAAGCCTAGGCTAAATTATTTAGTTCTTATTTCATGCCCATTTGGGAATTCTGTGTCTGCTTAGCGGGAATTGCTTTTATGATTAAATCCTAAATATATTTCTTCACCACGCTTCAGAGATAGCTAGTGTTGGAAGGTGTCTCAGGATTTTCACTGGCACACACTGATGTTGGTCCAACAGTAATACAATTCATAAGTAATGTTAAAATTGGTCATTTATAGCATACAACTTTTCATTTTTATTGTTTGTTGGTTGTTGCCTTTTCATTCTACTTTTAGTAGTCTTTTTTTTTTCTCTAGATTCTGGATTTATCTCATAGGATTTCTATTGGCTAGTATATTGTAACAATTTTTGGACTGAGAAGCATGCAGAAATCTACCAAGATTGTATTTCTGACATCTGTATTGGGAAGTGCTAAAATTTGCATTTCAGGTTAAAAACTTAATGCTTTCACATATTGAAATTAAAAGAAAAATAAATTACAAAAGCAGTTAAATCAAAATATGTGAAGTGTTCATTCGGGAGCTCAGTTTTACTTCAAGTCTTGAATAAAAACATTACATGCTAATAACTCTTGGCAGCAATACTGATCCACCAGAGTTGGAGAGAAGTACTTTGCTGTAGTTTCAGAATTCTACCAGCTTCTGGTCACAAAGGGTTTTAGATTGGGGTGTGTGTGTGGGTTTTTATTATTTTTGTTGGTTTGTTTGTTTTAAATCTCCTTTACTTTTTTAAATTTTATTTTGGGGGAGGGTTTTTTTTCTATGGCTTCTATTTGCCATATATCCAGGAAATTTTGTCAAAGGTTGTCTCTTCACGCATCTTCAGGAATTTCATTGCCAGTTCAGTGAATACAGGTATCAGATGTCTTATGGGAAGACTCATTTCTTCTGTATAGGTTCTCAGCCAGTAAAGGCACTAGAACAGACCAAAGGTAATAGAATTGCATAGGAAAAAATAATGCTTGAAAAGTCACAGCAGTCCTGATCTTGTTCTGAGAAGGAACTTCTGCAAACTTAGTGATGGTTAACTGTGTCATTTTGATTCTTACTTTGCAAATTGTCTATGTTAATGAGAAATATCTCATGCTTTCCCTATGTTAATTCTTTCTGTCTTTAAAAGACATTTAGTTTTCATTTTTGGTGTGGCACAGAAGGCTTCTAGTAAACTTTCTTTTGTATTTGGTTTTCCAGTTTGAAGCTGCGTGGGTGCTGACAAATATTGCCTCGGGAAATTCCCTTCAGACTCGAATAGTGATCCAAGCAGGAGCTGTCCCCATCTTCATAGAGCTGCTTAGTTCAGAGTTTGAAGATGTACAGGAGCAGGTAAAGATTAAGAACGGTGGTATACTTTTTGCACATGCGAACCATGTGTGGTGGTCTGTGGGGTTTGTTTTTTTTTTATTTAACTTGATTTGGTGGTGGTTTGATTTTGTTTTGTTGTTTTTTTTGCTTGCCTTTTTTTTTTTTTTTCCACTTTCCAAGAAAGGAACAAGGATATTGTGTAAGAAAGCCTTTATAGGAAATTAAGTGTTTGGCAGTTTTGTATAAGTCTTTCTACCAACTGTGCGTTAAGATGTCTAAGCAAGTATTGTCTTTTTCTCTAAATGATACATGATCATCTCAATGATACTGCAGTCCATGGGGTAATGCATTTTGATCTCTTAATGGATTAATAATTTTCTGTGCATTGAGGAATTCAAGAAGCTTTGTTTAAAAGATTGCTTTTTGGATGCTTGTTTATGCCTGTTTCTTCTGAAGATAAAGCATGAGTGGAAACTATGTTCTTTATAGAGTAGGTGAATATTATTTAAGGCTGAAAGGGGTCAGTGTAAAGCAAACATTTGACTCAGTAATTTCTGCATGAGGTCTGTAACTTGTGTTTGAACAAGGATGTATTTCAGACATACAATCTTGCTTTACAGATTTGGGGTGATGAAATGTTAATCATGTTAACTAATAGATTTTCATTTAATCCTGACTTGAAACTGTGTGTCTTTACTGTACAAATTTGACTAGCTTTGTCTCCAGGTATTTGCTTCTATTTCATTATCTACTCAATTAGTAAGCTCTCAGTTTTTTCCTATAGCTACTTGCAGATGATAACTTAAGCTTTTTTTGAGCAAATGACATTAAGCTCTGAATTCTCATTATGAGAGTATTTCTATGGTGGTTGGTTTGGTTTTTGGTGACTGTTTTCTGAACGTTTCTTTGTTTCAGTATGTTTTTGTGGTGGTGAAATCACAAGCACTGAATATTCTAGTAGCGCTGTTCCCGCAATGCTGTTTGCAAAGATAGTACCTCATTTTCATTTCTACTTGATACTTCGGTGTGTAAACATCCAAGATGTCTTTGTGGACTCTGCCACCGAAGCAGACTGTGAGCTCAGGTTAAGCTGATTATCCAGTGTGATCCATTGTTCTTTTTAGAGTCACTGACTTCCAGGGTTCAGTTCTCCATCCTGTAGGTTTGACTTCTGTTCTCTGTCCCTAGATGTCTGACCTTGCATCTAGCTGTATTGAAATGTGTGACTGGAGTCATCTCAACGCATAAGCATTGGGACTACTTTGTGTAACTTGCTTTTCTCTCTTATAGCTGACTCAGAATATACCACCTGTACTCAAGGTTGCCTAATGTTTCCACAAGACAGATTTTTTTGTTTTTTTCAGCTGCTTATTACTTTCTAGTTCTTCCACTCTGCAACTTCCCATTTCAGTGGGCCTATCTCAGGCTGAATTATTTTGGAAAAGTTAAGGTGGTGTCCACCCCCCACCTCCCCAAGAGAAATTTAATTCAGATGCTTGAGAAAATTATATTAGAGGAAATAAGGGTTGGTTTTGATTGCTTGTTTTTCTTTTTTGGTCCATTTTTGTAGCTTTCCTTAAGGAAAGGAGTCTTTGTTGTTGTGTTTGGTTTTCTTTTTTGGTCCGNTTTTTTTTCAGCTGCTTATTACTTTCTAGTTCTTCCACTCTGCAACTTCCCATTTCAGTGGGCCTATCTCAGGCTGAATTATTTTGGAAAAGTTAAGGTGGTGTCCACCCCCCACCTCCCCAAGAGAAATTTAATTCAGATGCTTGAGAAAATTATATTAGAGGAAATAAGGGTTGGTTTTGATTGCTTGTTTTTCTTTTTTGGTCCATTTTTGTAGCTTTCCTTAAGGAAAGGAGTCTTTGTTGTTGTGTTTGGTTTTCTTTTTTGGTCCGTTTTTGTAGCTTTCCTTAAGGAAAGGAGTCTTTGTTGTTGTAGTAATTAGAAATGTGATAGGGAGCTTGCCAAAATGGCAGATAGATGCCATGTTCCACCCACATGAAAATCCATCCAGACTTCACTGTATGATGCTTTTTAGAGTTTGGGTTTTTTGGGTTTGAAACTGGTGGCATTACTTTCCAAATTCAACCGTCACTTACACAATGCTGTTCCATCAGTATGATTGGTGCATTGAGCATGGTAAGGCATACTCTATTTTTTNTTGGTGCATTGAGAATGGTAAGGGCTACTCTTTTTTTTTTTTTTTTTTTTGCTCCTAATGATCATTTGTGCAAGACCTAACTATTTTTTTTTAATTAGGTTGTTGTTGTCATCTCTGCTAATGTTCAGAGAGCAGGTGGGAAGAGCGAACCTGTTAGGAATGAGTTCTGCAGCCTTCAGCCTTAAGATGTGTGAATTAACAGAAGAGCTTAGGGGCCACAGTTAAGTAGTTTATCTGTCTTCTTCCCCCTCTGCCTCCTAATAAACAGCTGACATGTTAGAATTCAGATTGCAGGCAGAGTGGATTATAATCACCAGAAAATATTTTTCTATGCAATCCGGGTGCTGAATCCGTGATCCCTTTGTTACCAGTAAGTCCCTAAATACCAGTTATGAATTGCTCTGTACTATGCTGTAACAAAGAAAGAAAATGTACCGCTGCAAAGTGTTGTTTACACCTTTTCATAGTGGGTTAGTGAGCTGCAGGCCTGGGGGTTGCACCCCTGCTCACAGCTGACTTTGAGTTAAATGTAGGCCTGCATGAAAGAAGTTCTGTTTTTTTCTACAGCTTTGAAAAACCCCAAATGCTTCACCATACTGTCTACTAAAACATGAATTAAAAGCACTTAAATATTAGCTCTTGTACTTCTGCATTACAGGATAGCATTAGTACACAATTACATAGTATTTTTCGTCTCATTTAGTATATGTACAGATTGTTGCCCTGGTAACAGATCAGCAGGTAGTAAAAGAGGCTATTATTTGTCACACTGTGGCCCTGTTTGTTGAAGTGTGAATGCATTATAGTGAATGAAGGAGAGAAAAGGGAAGAGATTCTTACAATTAAAGCAGTTGTAGGTTTCAGAGATAAATAGGTCTACTGCTTAGTGTCTGATTCTGGACAACTTGCTTATTTCAGTTTTCAGTAAGTAGATACTAGTTCTGTGGTTTTTGAATGCTCAACATGAAATATTTGCACTTCATTTTGTAGTTGAGGACAACTCAGCACCTTTGCAAATAACTTTTGCAGTTAAGTCTGTGTTTTGAGCAGATCCAGGCTTCTCAGGCTGGATTTCTGAAACTGGAAGATACTTGATCTTAATTTTCTCCAGTGTAAAATGGTCGTTCTTATCTTCTCTCACAGTAGTACTCTGAAGATTATTATTTGCAAGCAACTCTTGTTGCATTTGCAACAAATTACAAAAATATAAGAAAATACAGAAAATAGAATTACGTATTCAGATTGGCCAGAAGTTAGTCTTGCAATCGTATAGTAAACAATTCAGAGAAACCGAAGTATTGAAGGCTGCGTTTAATAAGCTGGTTTTTTGTCTAAGTGGGATAGTAGTAGTAGTAAATTCTATAGAAGGAAATGTAAGTGATAATATAATTTTGAAAACGTATCACAGCATGAACTTACAATTAATATTTAATATTATTTTAATTTTACTTACTGGATAATCATTATCCACTGTTTTTGTTTTACAGTGAATAAGTCTTACAGACTTGTCTTGTATTTCAGACTACTCTTATCAGTGGCTCGGGAACAAATACCAATTTACCGTATCTGATTATTTTTCCCAACAGTTACTTTCCATATTTATAAGCCTATTGTAATCTAATGTGTTGCACTGTTTCTTTTGCATATGCCAGTTTCTGAGTCTAGTGTGATTCTAAATCATTTTACAGAAGACTGTGAGAGAGTCTTCATAACAATGTTTATTAAACAACATATATTTTAATGGAATTATATCTTGTGTCTTTTTACAAGATCTCTTTCCCATTAAGGCTGACATTTAATTACCCTGTTGTCCTTTAACTCTCCTCTTTCATTATTTGCATTATGTATCAGTTGTTCTCAGAAATTCCCTGTGATCAGTGTTCAAGCCATTTGGCATCCATTTTTCCACTGAAGAAGCTGAGTTCTATGACAGGAGCTCCTGTCATCTCTATTATTTATGAAAAAATAATTCTGGTTTTGGTGTACTGTTTTGTTTTAGATTTAGTCAGTGGCATATGTTGTAGCCTTCTTCCAGCTACTCCAATTTCTTATTCCAAAAGATATCTAGAAATGCCACATTGAAATTATTTATATTGAAGTACTCCATTAAAGCCCTTTAGACATGCTTAAGGTTGATCTGACTTCAGCAGTGTTCTAGCTGTACTTCTGCCTTGAGTGTTCTTCCTGAGGTATTTAAAACTCAGATGTCAACTTGGATTTCCTTGACGAATGTTGAATTTCCTTCAAAATCCACACAAATCCCTGAGACAGCTGAGATCGTCTCACAGTGACGTATGTGTGTCATTGTGCTTTGCTGGACTGATGGTGGCAGAAGCATCTCTAGCTGCCCTCTTTTCCTTTGGGAAGGTTTACATTTTTGTCTAAAGGAACCAAGGTGTTTTTCCCCTCAGTATTTTTCCATTTCTAATTGGGTTGTTATTCTTTTTGCTAACCGTCATTTGTTTGGCAGAGGTGACTTGTGTGTCTGGTGTCCAAGTTCTGCTTGGCTTTTACATCAGCAGTTCTGCTAACTAGGTCATAGTAATCAAAATTAGGAAAAAACAGTTCAGGCATGAATATGAGCTACTTTCTCTGCTTATGTGGATGAGATGTGAGAACGGAACTGTGATCACCCCAGCCACTGAAAGGTATTTTCTGTGTTGGGACATGGTAGAAGTCATCTCCTAGGAATCTGCCCTTCTTGCATCCTTTGTTGTGTCTGTTAATCCAGTTGCACTTGTATGCAAGCTAATCTTCAGTCTTCATCCCAGCATTAGCTCCGTTTCCCAAGTTGGTAGCCAAAAATAAAGTGTTGATTTTCACTTCATAATATGGCTTCTCTAGCAAGAGGCACAGATTCTATGTGCTACTGGTGGTTCGTTCAGCACTTGCTTCGCATATCTGAAGGCCTAATGCAATAATGGCTGAGCGCCTTCCGAATCCAGGGGAAAGTGGAGGGTTCTCAGCACAAAGATTGTTCACAGAAGGCACTGTATGGCTCAAGAGTACTCCAGAAAACTTGTGCTTTACTGTTGCCGATTACTGAAGTTGTCCAGCACTGCAAGAAAAAACACTAGATTTTAATAATGAGTAAAATAAACCAGAGACCTGCAACATCCCTACTCCACTATGGCAATAAATGGAAATTCATGCAGATGTATTATTGATGCTGTCAATTGGCAAAGGCAACGTTTTCATTTTCAGTTCACACACAGCTTTTCTACTTAAGATGCTGGTTAAAAAGTCATACTACAAATCTTAAAATTAGAGATTCTTTTCATCTTCAGGTATGGATGTGGATATTGCGAAGTACTGAAATTGGAATTATTTTTTTTTAAAGTAGATTTTTTTTTTTAGTTTAATAAACTCTGACATTTACTGGAGTTAAATATCCTTTTACCTATTTAACTGTCCAGAAAAGAAGATTAAAATATTTGAGATGTTTAGAATGAAGGCAAAATGTTATGGCAAGCAAGCCATTTGCATCTTGAGGAATGCAGAAAAAGAGCAATAGAAATAATTGAGCATTATTCACACAAACTCTGAAGACGTTTGTCATTGTTCGCACGTCTTCTGTGAGAGCCATGGTGAAGTTTTGTATTTATAGCAGTGTCTGATGAGAAGAGTTTAAATGAGCTTAGACTTACGTTCCTCTCATTTGAAAAAATGAAATAATTCCTGAAGGAAAGACATCTTCCTTGCTGAATGAAATTGTGCGTATTTTTCAAAGATACTTCCATTTCTCTGCATCTTGTGTACTACCAGTCATTAACATCATAAGGATCTTTTGCAATATCCTTGCTTATCAGGTCCTGTGATACCAGACGGCTCAGCCAGACTTCTCTTGCTGTGAAAAATCAAGAGTGGGAAAGCAGCAGAGATGCTACTTGACTTCTCTGGTCAGACTTTTTGATGTGAGATTTGCTCTCGCAAAGCCAGCCTGTCATTTAGGGTCAGGATGGATTCCTGGATTAAGTGATTATCACTGTTGTCAACCCTAAAAATAGGTATTACTATAATAGCAGAAACGAAGTCCACAGACGAGAAATGCAGCCTCCAGGGCTGTTTTAACATGTGTAAGGGTGTCCAGACAAGGACACTGTGTCTTCATATCAAGTTACCGACATGTTCAATAGATGGAAATTGCAACTAATTCTCACTTTCTCCCCTAAACGTTTTAAAAAGAATCCACATGCTTATTTGGAACTGGCTGAAATGTTTGATTCTTTTCTCATGCTTTCCATTCCTGCAGAAATACAAGGATTGCAAAGCATGTGGCTTCTTCCAGTTCTGATACAAATGACGTTTTGCAGGAGTTGACATGTGTTCTCTTTTAAGCTAAATTTTTCCAGTAGCCACCTTTGTCCATCCTGACTCCATGAGCCTGCCAGACCCAGGTTTATGCTTTTATTTCAGGCAAGCAGTTTTAAAATACTAAAAATGGGAATGAAAAATAAGTTTTCTTGATGTAGATCAATTTAAGGGGGACACCACAGAATAGTAATTGCTGTGCTGTTTCACAGGTCAGTATAGGCTGGTGACCTCTCTCGGTGACCTCTCCTGACAGCTGGAGCCTGGAAAACAGTAATCCTTCTGCAGAATAGTCTCCTAGTTTATTAACAACTTGTAGTTTAGGGACTTTTGATCTATTTATCAATCTATTTATGGGTGTAGCTGGTTACAGGGGAGGAGACTTATTTTGTGTCTGGGAAGCCAACCTCTGTATCTGTATTTTGAATCTACATTTTGTTACCTGTTTTTAACTGTATTAATTTTGCAGATATTTGCTAGTGTTTTGGGCCCTCTAGCATGTTTGGAAGAGATTTTTAAAGTAGCATCATTTTGTCACCTTTTAAAAACATATCACAGCAGAAATCTTATGTAACAAATAAATTGACTTCCTATTGATAATTAGTAAATAAGATTATTTGAGATTTGCTCAGAATTTCCTTGAGGTAGCAAATGTGACTTATTCTGTCAGTTCTTTTTGAGGAGTAATTTATTTCAAGCAGAGGTACAGAAAGAAAAATACGTTACTTTTGTGTGAGAAACTTAACTGTTTTCAGTTGGAGAAAGAGCACTGTTACACATTTTACTGCAAATAAATGCATAGTCTTCAGCGGTGGAGAAATTTAGGGAGGACATTCAGCTGCTGTGATAAATCAGATTGCTTTTGTCCTCTGTGTGCAGTACCTGAAGTATTTCCAGTATTGTATAGGCATTTTATGGATCTTACCAAGTAAGCAGATAAGGTATCTATTTTATATGACATTCAGCTCTTTGCTATCTTAAAAGCGAATGTGAGTTTCATACGCTTTTTTTTGAGTGACAAAGTACTCTCTGTGAATCACATGGCATTCAAAAAATTACTTTTATACTTAGTATAGACTTCCTTTTAATTTTTTTTCAGTTATAGGTCTCTTACTAGTGGGTAGGGATATCAAAAACATCACTTGACACAAACATGTAAGTCAAAACAATTCGAATCTTTCGTTCTTATCATATTACAGAAGATGGATTTCATGCTTCTTTAATTATCTTCCGGTATTTCAGATCTTTGATTCTCAAAATGAAGGATTACAGTAGCCCTGATGTATAAGGGAGAAGATACCTGTCCTTGCATTTTGTCATGCATATGTCTAATAGGCAGTACCAGTTCTGTGTATATAGCTTTCTCTTAAAGAATATGTGCCAATGCCCATTTGAACACTTTGGTTCTGAATATTGGTTTATCTTGCATTTAGAGTCTCATTTTCTTTTATCTTGGTGTTCAGCATTCTTAATATGACTGCAAAAGCAGCGTATGCTTTTATGGCTTCGTAAGAAATACTAATATGGGCTGTTCTGCAGAAACATTTTTGGGTAGAGACTTGCTTGAGCTGTGGTATGAACACATCTGGACTTGAACCAACTCTGAACCGGGAGGAGTATAAAATTAGTCTGTTACTAAGCATGAGATAGGCTTACCACTTATATTGTGGACAGGGCAAGGGTATGTCTGCCTGTGAAGTCTTTGGAGGCACATGTGTTGGCTGTTCTGGTATTCCTCTTGGATCTATCTATATGTTCCTGAATTATGTAATGAGGTTGGGTGTATATATGTAATATTCAAACCAGAATGTGTTCCCCTTTTCTAGATTGTCCAGGATCTGACAGTGAGAACAGAGTAACTCCAACTGTAAAACATACACTGCAGTGGTTTTTTTTGTGAGAATAGAAGCAATTACTATTCTGTTTTTCATTGCAGGCAGTATGGGCTCTTGGCAACATAGCTGGAGACAGCACTATGTGCAGAGACTATGTATTGGACTGTAATATCTTGCCCCCTTTATTGCAGTAAGTCTGTTTCGATATGTTTTCCAGAATTTTGTTTGAGCGTCTGATAAGACGAGAGTTTGGGTTTTGCCTTGAATATTATGAGCTATTTTTTATTGTGGACTAATCAGACTTTCTAATGAGGGCTCCTGAACTGCACTTTGTAATGGAGCTAAAATGAAAACATGTTTAGGAGAAGCTAAGCTGGAACTATTTTATTCTACAGAGTGGGTGGATGTCTGGGCTTACAGAGTCATAGAATAATTTAAGTTGAAAGTCACCTCTGGAGGTCATCTAGTCAAGCCCTCTTTTCATAGCAGGTGAGATCAGATTAGGTTGCTCAGTTACGTTATCAGTCAAATTTGGAACATCAGTGGTAGAATCCAGAGACACCTTGGGCAACCTGTTGCAATATTTGACCACTTGGGAAATCCTAAACCTGCTTATACACATTTTCTGAGGATGTTTTGAAGAGAGTAGTCTTCAAAACTACCTGCACATCCTTCTTAGAGTAATTTCATCACAGTTCCTGCACCTTTTAACTTTTAATCTACTATGTAATTACATAAGCAATTAAATGAACAGACTTTCAGTGTAGTGGTTATTGTTCTTGTCAGGATACTAGGATTCCTATGTCTAGCATGTGTGTTAGTAGCTAGCCATCCAGCATGGCTTTCCTTGGGATGTATTTTCGTAGGAAGAAAAATCTAGTGTATTTTGCCCTGTTGTATGTTAAAATGTAGGCCCGAGTTTATTTTAATGATTCATGCAGTTGGCCATGCACAGCCTGGCTTTGGTTTTTAAAAAGCAAAGGTTGCATTTATTGTTGTTGTTGGTTTGTCTTAGATTGCTTTCGAAACAAAACCGTCTCACTATGACCCGAAATGCTGTATGGGCTCTATCCAACCTCTGCAGAGGGAAAAATCCTCCTCCAGATTTTGCCAAGGTAAGAGATGTTTGAAAGGAAATGTATTGTGAGGTGGTGGTATCCACATAAGCAATGAAGGTGGTGAAACTTGAACTACATAGAGCAATTCTGAACTATTACTTCTGAAACAACGTATAGACTATAGGTTTCTTACAGATGAAGTTTTTGAATGTATTTGGTCTTTTGGACAGACATTCAAGACAACTGTTCTAATGTTGTTGCCTCCTAGCTTTATGTTACTGTTCCTGTAGTGGAAATGACCATCCCACAGCAGAACAAGTCTCTATACATCTTGGCTGCTGTGCAAAGTATGGCACATCTTAGCAGACAAATATGAGTTTAGGTTGCACTGTAGATGCTGATGAATTCTCATAGTACTTTTCTGCTGACTTAATTCTCTCTACTTATGTAGTTACAGCCCTGCACAGGAGTGCTACCTAGATCTGAAATTTTCTGAGTATTGAGCCTTGAGATGCCACTGCCTAGTCCTAGACATAGAAAATTTACTGACATGTTAATAGATGTTCTGGCCCTTTTAATTGCACAGTGTATGTATCTCTTCTTAATGTCTTACAGGTTTCACCTTGTCTTAGTGTACTTTCCTGGCTGCTCTTTGTCAATGATACAGATGTATTAGCTGATGCGTGCTGGGCTTTGTCCTATTTGTCTGATGGCCCTAATGATAAAATCCAGGCTGTGATTGATGCAGGAGTCTGCAGAAGACTTGTGGAATTGCTGATGTAAGAAATCTGTTCCGAGCAACTATACTGTTTCCCTAAAATGAAGGTTCCAGCAAGTTTATTTGGTTGTGCCTTGAAATGTAGTAATTTACAAAAAGCAAGATTTGAGTTTTAATATTACCTGTGTTCAGCCTTCTCTATTTGTCATGTGTAACAGAAAAAATTAAACTTTTTGTGTACTAGTCTTGCTATTTTTTCAGAGATTTTTTTTCCTTCATCTAACAGCTGTGCTATTGTAATGTAGGAATTTTCTTTGTGCCATTGATGGCCATGTTATAATTACCTACTGATTAAATTGCCAAAGGATTTTAAAGGTACAAGTGTAATAAATAGCAGAACTTAGTAGAATCGACAGTAACATGGACTTGTGATATAAATAATTTCCTAAATCCTTTCTGTAGAAGAGCATATGCACACTTTGGTCCGTAAAGTGTAGTTGTGGGAGTTTGAGTGGGGGAGTCTGGCCTTGTTAAGAGCCATTTCTTCAGGCCTAAGGGAAGGATCTGGAGCATTCAGTTACCTAAGAATAATAAATAATGGGTTTCAGCAATGTAAATAAAAAAAGACTACTCAGGCTTTGAAGATTAGAGCAAATCTGGTGTTAGATGATCTTATAGAATATATTACCTAAGTGTTTTCAATTGAGAAAAAAAATCCTTACTTCACACTTCCAGTCCTCATTTAACAATGATGACGAGGGGGTGCAGCGCAGGCTGGGATGCATATGATGACAGAAGAAGATCAAAGAGCTGTATGGGGACATCCAACCCAAGGACGCCTATACTCTGAAGTACTTGTCTTCTAATCTCATATATTATTTTTATGCTGCTGAATGATATCCAAATGCCTAAATATTTAGAAACCCTGACCATTGGTTTAAAATCAAAGTGGTTTGAATCAAATACAGTTAAGTCAGGTTTAACAGGCAAGCTTTTCTCCCAGCTGATGGATGTAAAGATAAACGTGCTTCAGGATGATTAACACAGACCTTTCCTTGGTAATTTTAGGCACAATGACTACAAAGTTGTGTCTCCTGCCCTACGAGCAGTTGGGAATATCGTCACAGGAGATGATATCCAGACCCAGGTATGGATTCAGTTTCTCTTGTGTTGTACTGCAGTTCATCTTTCTGTTAGTTTTGGTAACCTATTCACAAGCAGTTTCTCTTCTTCCTTTTGAGGTTTGAAAGCGAAGGATTGATGATACTAGTTGCCTCAAAATGTGGTAGTTTTCTTTTTTTTTTTTTTTGTTCAGTCCTGAGCTGCTGTTGATTCTTCCATAGTTATGCCTGGAATTTGTACAGCCTTTGAGTTTTTCTTTTCTGTTTTGTTAAAAGCCAATCTGACTCTTAGGCTGGATTTTATGCTGAATGATGTGTCAGGGTAGGACCATCAAAGGGGCCTGTCATGTTTCATGGTGTTGACCACCTATAGTGAATATACCACAAGAGATTGTTGGGTCAGATTTTGGATGGTATGTAACTGTGTCTGATCCTGTGCTTGGAGAGCCATTAGTAGGAGGCAGTGACTTTCACCACTGTTTTGGAGTGAGACTGGGAGCCAGGAAACCTTATACTCGGAGGCGCAAGGTGACAACCTGCTGCTTGGTAGGTTTTGCAAGAGGCATCATCTTCCATCAGATTTTAAAATCTGTGGCAGCAGACAGTCTGTGAATGTGTTACCTGTGATCTACTGGCTGGTGGCAATCTCTTTTTGCATGTAGAGTAGAAGCTCCAGTTAGGGGCTTCTGTGGTTGTAATTTCTATTAAAGTTTCCGCTCCATCTCCTTTGTGCATTCTGATGCCCTGTTGTGAGGCTCAATTAGTGATATAAGGAAGGGAAGTACAAAGTAGGCTATTGCTTTTGAAACTGTACTAACTTGGCCTCCATCTCTAGTTTATAAACTAAAAAGCATGCCAGTGTGTTGCAGAACATGCACAACAAAATTGGATTGAAGTCACAGGCTCAAAGGTGCTTGCTGCGATAGGTTGTTGACTGTGCTAAAGCTGATGGCAGAAATGGGATGACAAAGCAGTAGTAGCTGTAAATGGGGAGGTGTATGCGATGGAGGCAAGTGAGATGGATATCCAAGAAGCAGTAGTAACAATTTGAGGTGTGAGATGACATGAAGAATTTGGAGACATGCTTTCAGTGAGGTGTAGATGCATAAAGCTTACAACTTCCCATTCAGAGCACTGAATTACTTCTTCCATGTCAATTATGCTGAAGTTGAGTTCCAGGTTCCTGACCTTGAGGCTTCTTTCAGGGCTTATTTTTTGGCCTGTATAAATGTATGCTTAGGAATTCTGGAGTTCTGTGCAATGAGATTAGAGATAAAGACGAGTTAGCAGCAGCAGGACACTGAATATCTTAACACTAGTGCTGGAGGAGGTTAACACAACTTTTTGATGGTTACAATATTTTTTCTGTAGCTGAATTCCATAGGCTTTCTTCTATTTTCTCAGCAGCTTTTGTTTTGCAGATCAGTCATAAGAATGAGGTGCATTTTGTGATTTCATACTTTCATTAAAAATAAAAACACAAGGGATCACTAAATTGCATCTAGTGCAGGTCATTAAATACTGCATAAATCTTAGATTTTTATTCAAGAAAATATTTAAACATTCTTGTTGCACAATGTTTTTTCAAGAGCATACCATAAGCATTCCTACAATTCTAGAGAACTGCTTAAGTAGGATACGTTGATAGTCCTGCCTGCAGATTGTGCTGTGTGCTAAAGGGAGGTTAGAAAACATATCAAAATCCTTAGTCACATGTGCAAGGGAGGAGGAAGAGTTTGGCTTTGACAATTGATATGTTTCAGAATATGTGAGCAACATAAAAGACAGTTGCCTGAAAACTTCTCTGTGCAGCCTCACAGCACAAACCTTCTTTTACTATGTATCTCATTTCCAACAGTTAACAACAGCCAGTGCTTGGAGATGGCCAAAACCATAGACAGTATGTGTCAGGGAAAAATAAATCTTTCTTCTCATAGCAGATACCTGATAAAATCCTGAACCATAACCTTTTCTTTTGTTAACCTTAATTTGGAATGGAAAGGGTTTAGAAGTATGTGTGGAATCAGAGAGAGAGATGAGCAAGGGAATTCAGATTCCAAGATCAGAAGTCATCAGCATGATTCAGTTTGGGTTTCATCCGTTTGACCTCTGCAAACAGACAAAAAAGTTTCTCATAAAATTCTGTACCACGTTCTCTTTCTAAGATGCCTGCTTTTGCCATAAAAGGCAAACCTATCATGCTTCTTGGTAGGTTCTTCCAATTTTTTTATTGACTTTTTTGACAAGAAATTGCAATTTAATTACAAAAAAAAAGCCCACCTATCATTCTTTTAGTCACTGTATCTTGTTATGCCCTTTCTGAGGGTCAAAAAGCCCTTTGCTATCATATATTACATAATCAAGTATTCTATCTTGTAACATACCTGTTCTGGGCATTTTCTCTTTTCCACTAGCCACTTAAAATCTTCTATTTTGCAAATACAGATTTCCCTGCAACTTTTTGGTCTGTACGATTAAAATTTTTAACAATTATTTAATAACAGTTGCCCATTCATAATGTTATTGGGCACAACACTGGAACAGTCTCCCTCACTGTACGAGCTTATGTGAAAAGCAGCAGTAGTTGGAGCTTCCAAGTATACAAAAATATTGAAAACAAGAATGCGGGAAAATAACTGTCATCTTGTTTTAGTTTGCCTATTATAGTCTTAGTATCTTTTTGTGTTCAGGTCACAGCAAAATCATGTTGAAGGCATGATCTCTTACCTGCATTACTGTTTTGCTCATTAGCTTTCCTGCATGTAAAGTCCAAACACTTATTTCGTAGTTCTTGCTCTCTGTTTTTTTGTTTTGATTCGTCGTTTTGTTGTTTGGGTTGTTTTCCCTTAACTTTTTGGTATCATCTGATGGGATATGCTTTATAGATTTTGAAGACATATTCCCTGTTTCTGTGATTCTTTATCTTAAATTTTGTCTAAGTTGTGATTTGTTTATTTCTTTTGTATTCAGGTAATTCTCAATTGTTCAGCTCTGCAGAGTTTACTACACTTGCTAAGCAGCCCAAAGGAATCTATCAAAAAGGAAGCATGCTGGACAATATCTAACATAACTGCTGGAAACAGAGCCCAGATCCAGGTAACCATTTTAGCTATGATCAGTAATCTTGGTCTTGCAGGCTAGAAGAAACATACATCAGATGATAAACTTTTTTGTGTATAAAGTGCATATTTGTATATATACACAGTCACAGATTTATAATTACATATGAGTAGAAGTATATTACGGGCTTTGTGGATAATTAGTATATTTCAATGGCCCAGTCATCTCTCAAATTCAAAGGAAAATTATTTTATAATCATATACAGATTATAAGGGGGGAAGATAGGATCATGCTAGGGAATGACAAGATGAGGCTAAGCTCCAGAAAACCTTGTTTTAAATAATTTGCTTCATGCTTTTGACAATCACTAAGATTATAGGAATTCTTAAGTAAAAAAGGAGTAAGCTACAAACTTTGAGAATTAAATAACTTCACAAGTTTCTAAATTGCACCACCAGATATGGATACCTACATTGTGAAATAAATGTTTATATTTTCTTAAAATTCCTGATAAGGCAGTTGTGTTTAGTCAAATCTAAAATAGCTTTTTATTAAATTGAACAATAATGGATGATATTTTAACATATTGTGTTAGAAATCATCTTTTCTGATTGTACCAAATTTTGTAACCTTTCATGTTAAGCAGTAGCACAAATGAAAGTCCTTGTGTCAGTCTTTACACTTTGGCCTCCAGAAGACCACATCTTTGTTCTGAGTCTGGACTTAACATCAGCTATCAGGAAGAAGTCCCTGGACTTGTCTCCATGTGATATAAATGAGAGATCATCCTCTCTCCCTCAGAGAAAATATTTTCTTTGACTGGGTAAAGGAGAAACAGCTACGTTTCTGCCCTCTCCTGTCCCTGATTATAGAGTTTTTTTTAAGAACAGCTATATTAGAGGATATTTTTGCTTGGCTTTCAAAGACAACCCTTCTTTCCTTCTCTGAGAAGTGATGGAAAACCAGATCATAGTGAAACCAGGCTTCACCTGATAAATATGCAAGGTTCCCATCAAGGCAGTTGAGTGAAAGTTTCCTCATGTAAATCAAATTTAATTCTTCTGAAGTTTCTTTTCTCAGTGCTCTTCTCCCTCCCTGGATACAGAGAGTATTTTCAGAGATTGCAGAGGATACGTGAAAATGGAGTGGAGATATCTTTTCTATGAGAAATAGAAATAAATAGCAGAAATATTAGGCATTAGAAATATTTGTTTTGCTCATTAGTAGTCAGGCAGAAACAATGTGTGTTTGCACAGAAAGTAAACCAAATCTCATAATACATTGACAAAGTGGCCAAGGAGTAGTTCTTTTCTTTCGTATTCTTTTCTATGGAAGGCTGAGGGACACTTGGTAATCTTACACCTGATGGCTCTAGATTATTCATTCTGTGTGATCAAAATTAGCATGAGGTGGTTAATCCTCTTCACACAAGGGATGGAATTACTTCTATTTCTGCAGAACATTTGCAGAAGATTGTAAAAAGGCTGCATGTTTTTCCTGAGGAAAAAATGTACTATATTCTTTGCAGATAGCACTTGAATCTTTTGGTTATACATTCTCCCTTACAAGGAACATTTAGCTGCTGAAGGAGCAGCGTGAAGTCTTAATGCCTTGAATGAGGTCTTCATCTTCATCTTGGAAAGTGTAGGAAATAAAGTTCATACTTCTGTGGAAGATAATCTCTGCTAAGATTCTTGGAACTATGAGCGAATGCTTATCTAACTTCAGAGATGCTTATGTTATCCAACATGAACAGGCAAGAAAACAAAATTCAAGAAGGACCTACTCAGCTTGCTTTCTTTTAATCTCATGTCAGGATGTCAGATGTAAGATGGCAATGGAGCTGTGAGCAAAGAAATCTGCAGTTGTATTTACTCTGTCTTTCTCTGACAAGGTTTTACTTTTACCAACAAAGATCGTAGTTTTGGTCAGATAGGGAGAATGATATGGTTACTTAATCTAACCTCGGTAGAGGTACCAGAATTTTGATTCTAGCTTTGTTGTAGCTTGTGTGTTAATCTGGGGATTAGTTGAATTTCTAACAGAGTGCTATGTAAAATCAGCAACTGTACCACTGTTTTTTCCTGCTTCAGCAATTGTCATTGCTGTGCAATTAGCAGTGCAGAGGATGCAGTTACTACTGCTTGTGCTAAGGTAAAAATGTTTTTGCCTTTGCTTTTCTTGCAGTAAAGAATCTTTTGGCTGTTCTATCCCTGCTGCTATCACCTTGGAAACAGGGAGGGCCAATATTTTCTCTCTAGAAGACCATTTCTGTTTTCCCTAGGAAGTCAAAGAGTATTTTGATCCAGAGCAATACATTTTCTTAACTTTGTGGTTTTATTTTTTTTTCCCCCGAAGTCTATCAAACTGTTGTTTCAGGATGCTCAATCATGTAGGAATGTTGCAGATGCAAGAAAACGCAGTGGCAACCAAATCCTCAAAATACATACAGATTTAAAAGAATCCAGCTTAAAGCAGCTGCCTTAGCATGTGTCACAGACAAGGTTGGAAGCATGTTGATGTATTACTTGAGTCCAGCAAAAAAAAAATGTGAGAAGCACCTTCTTGAAAGTGAAAGCTATAGTTCTCGTGAGAATCCCTCAGACCCCTATTCAGAGTAACTGAGCTGCATTCAAACTCAAAGCGCACACACGGTTGAACACTGACTGCCTTCAAGTGCATACCCAATTTAATCTATACTGGCAATTTAAAAAATGAGATTAAAAAAAATAGTGTTTCTGCTTCTGAGCAGTAGATAACTATGCTGGTTACTATGACATGCTTCAAATCACGTCCATCATGAGATTTACATTTTTGGAACTCCAGAAGGAGGCCCATTAGGGGAAATTTGTGAAGTAAAGGACACTGGAGAATGTTTACAACATCCTTGATTGGAAATCTCAAGGCCACTGTTTCTTGGAAGTAAAATTAGCAATTGCAGATGTAATTGCAATTATTACTTCATGTTGAAAGGAATTTTTCATCACAAAATTGTAACAAATTCCTGAAAAGCTCTAATTCTTTAGTTTCTAGTCTCAATGTAGATAATGTCGTGTAAAATACAAGGTGTGATGAACCCTCCTTCAGCTCCAGGTTGATATGTCTGTTTTTGTCAGAAAACTCCTTCTCTGAGGTATTACTTCAGACAACTCCTACTCATTGTCAAAATCATTGTAAATATTCCAGCTGAAAACCACTTAAAATAATTTCTGCTGTTGGAAGATGGTCATACGCTAGAATGGAGAATGAAAGCCTAGTCTGTTTTCAAGCTGTAAGGACAAAGAATAATACCCACCTGGGATGAATATCTGATTTAACTAAGTTCATGGATGAATGTATTTCATTTATGAGTTGAGTTTTTTTTTTCTTTCTCTAAATTAATTTCACATTATGATTAATTCAACCATTACTTCTTGAGAATTGGTCTTCCTTACAGAGGGAGTTCTGAAATACTAGATGCAGCTCTAAAGCAAATGATTTATTTGCTTTTCTCCCCAGTCCCTCCAAGTTGCTCAGTAGTTCCTACTAGAGGTCGTAGACTGTAGCCAGATCTATTCCAGTCTCTATGATACTAATTGGATTTTGAACATGCTTGATTTTTAGCCAGAAATCAGATAAGAATAATTTCAACCAGTGGTACTTTTTTTTTTTTCCTGAAAGTTAAACGTCTGCCAGGCATAGTAAACCACAATATTGCAAGTTACCAACTGATGTACCGAGTGTGTTGAAGCTTCAGAGCAGTTGGGATGTTACAGCACTATGGAAATTTTGGGTAATACTCAGGCCATAATCTAGCAATCCCTTCTGCCCACCAAGAAGAAAATGAAATATTTTGGTAAATATAATAGGTAAAATTACCCCACAAATATTAACAGACAGAGCTATATTTAGTGTTGTTTAAGATTGCATTGGGTTACACTCCCTCCATCCACCCACTCTAAAGTATAGAAATATAAAAGTAGAGGGAAGGACTTCAATATTCATTTCCACTTTCATACTGCCTACAATGCTGTTTGGTAGCACACTTCAAAGGCTTTCACTGCCATTTCTAAAAGATAAGACAGCAGTCTATCACCATTAGCTATGCACTCAAACACAATCAAGTAAACAAGTCTAGTGTTAAGGTAATATAAGTTAACATGCATGAAATGTGTGAAAGTAAGTGCTGAATTTTCTTTTGTAGCTAATGTTAAGACACAGCAGCTTTTGGTTTTTTTCCCCACCAAAGGTGGAAGTGAAAGCCTTTCAGAGTGTGTTATCAACAGTGTCTAGGCAACAGAAAACTATGGTGGAATACAGCAGTCTTTCCCCTTTTTATTTCTGTGCTTTTAAGGTTTGGGTTGGATGTGTGTATCCTGATGCAGTCATGATTGTCACTAAGTATAGTTTTTGTTTGTTAATTTCCTAGTTTGTATACAGCTTTGCTGTACTTCAGTGGATAGCTTCCCCAGTCAGGGAGAAGGGGAACTACATCTTCCTGGGAGTCAGAAGGAGAACTGCACATCTGAAGCTAAATCCTGACTGTCGACCCTTCTGAAGGGTATGAAAGGCTATCACATACCTCAAAGAATGTTCTGTGTCTAACTTCGCAGCCTGTTGAAAAGCTATGAAAGGCAGTACATCAGACACAGTCTTCCATATCTGACAGTGAAGACATCATAGGAGTTCTCTCCTCTTGACAGGTTAAGAATCTTATCACTTCTTTTTTAATATACCTTAAATTCTCACAAGAACATCTGAAAACCCAAGTCTGGCTAGGCACAATAGCAACAAGACCTGTGCCTTATTTTTTGGCTCCTTCAGGGTTTCCTTTCCTTGCTGAAATGTGATATGGACAAGAGTAGCAAATGATACTATGCCTGTCAGTCTTAAAACCTCTGGAATGACACACATTTTTACAAATTGTGCTAACGATACAAGAATTTTCAGAAGCTTTTCTTCAAAAAGACCATGGTAATGTTGGGGACATGGAAAAGAAATTACATGCTTAACACAGAGCTGGAGTTTACACATGCAAACTGTGTATCAAATTACTTAAATACAAAGTGTGTTTGGTTTATGCTATAGTTCACATGAGTGTTCTGAAATTTTCATGTGATGTTTGTGGTGGCAGAACTTTAAAAAGTGTCTCAAATAGGAGCAAAATGCAGCATCGCTGAAAAGGTCATATTTGTTTGAGGACCAGCAAAAGTCAAAGATAAATTGTTTTCAGTTTTAAGTTTGTATTTAAGAACAAAATCTGTTTTCCAGCTTCTACTTGACAGTGAATCCCATACATCTTACCACATTGAGAGCAGCAGAGCTAGAATACCTTTAATTCATTTATTCCGCCTGAAGGCCTCAGTGTTGTATATTTCTGTCTCTTTTTAGTAGGACAGACCCTAAAAGCTGGAGGTACCTCAACAAGGTGGTGTTCATTATAGTGCAGGTTGTTCCTGACAGCAGTAGCAACCTTGTGCAAACTGGCTTGAAATTTGCTTCATACATGGTGTGGAGTGTGTAGGTTTAGATGTCTGTGTCAACAACGTAAAAGTCCATTAGAGCTGAGACTTGAAGTGCTTCCTTCCTGACTCTCAGCAGTGATTTTTATACTCATGCCATGTTCTTAAGTACTTTGGCTTACAAATATTTGCAATGCCATTTAGAAAGCAGTTGTAAATTGAATCAATACACAAGGCAACTGGAACACAAGTAACTGAGAAACATCTGTGAACTGAAATTTCCAGCCAAGAGAAGATCATAGCAGTAGGGCTATATTCACAGCTGCCAGCTAGGGTGGTGACTCTAATCTGGATTTATTAAAAGTAATTAGAGAGCTCGCAGGAGCAGGAAAGCATTCATGCTGTAAGACTTGGTTGCTTTCATATTTCTGTAATCAATCATATGTAGATAAATGATGCCAGCACTTGCATACTTAAACATGTATATGTATTTTTGCATACCATAAGTGATTTATTTGTGGGAACCGGAAGGAGAAGAAAATTCATTTGGTATTGACCAGCTCAAAATACTAAATTAATGTACTACTGAAGACCTGCTCCTAAAAGAGACTACGGTGTATTTATATTCAAGATCCATGTAGATGCCATAACACTCTGAAGACTCACTTTTATCTAGCTTTACTTTAAAAGTCAAATACCATAAAGTGGAAAAAATTGATTAAAATAAATAACAAGGATAAAATGTTTACAAGAGACAGTCAGCCCTCTTAGAGGGTGACAGCACAGGGATATTATTTATTTTTAGGAAATAAATAGAAAACCAAAACACGAAAAAGGTGACACTTGGGCAAATCTGGCCCTTACTTTTGAAGGACTGAGCATTACAATTCAATTAAATTTCAAATTAAATTTAAAAACTGAGATTTCAATTAAAAATCAGTTTCAGTTTTCTGAAAACTGATATATACGAGTCAAGATGGAGTTCAGTTCCAGTAAATACAAATGGATGAAGTTGGGCAAAATATTCCACTGTTAGTTCAATGTATTAAAGGATGGGCTCTGCAAAAAGGGAGTCTTTATTCTTCTATAAAGTATTTTTATATATATATA
>VZRU01016502.1:3444-24603 GCA_013398155.1 Pedionomus torquatus | reverse complement strand
TATATATTTATATAAAGTTCTAGTATAAATATTCAGGGTAGCCCTGAATGTAGCTCCATCTTCAGAGGATAAGATGGGAGTGTGTGGTAAGGAGGAACCAAAAGATGTCACGTGGGTCCTTTGTGAGGAACAACTGTGTGGACTATGAGGCAGGTGAAAGGAGGTGTGGCTGAATGCTGTAGAAACACAGGTGGCATCTGAAAAGGTGAATGAGGAATGATTGTTCTTTGTTTTTTGAACAAGATCCTTGAAGGAGGAGGCATCAGATAAAATACTAGATGATGCATTTAGGACAAACAAGCACATACTGTCTCATACAGGTGTAACCAAACTGGCACACGTTGCTGTCACTGTGAATACTGAAAAGGGAGAAAAATAAAAGCAAACTGATCAGTGTTTGCACTTTCCTGTGCATCTGCTGTTGATTGCTATTGGAAGCAGGATGTTATAATGTTTTATTCTGATTGTTCATGGAAGCACAAGAGTAATTTGGATTGGAAAAATCCTTATAAAACTGCTAAAAATTTTATGTTTTGGAGTGTTTCTTTAAGCTTTGTGTACCGTTGGCCTGCTGCTACTCTCCTTGAAAAATTCTGTTCACATCTAGAGGCCACAGATAAACACAAGTGTTCACAATGCATCAGGAGCTCAGAAAGAATGTTTAAACATCCTTTATTTTACGGCATGTATGAGGTGGTTGCCTACTGTTTTCCTAAACGGCCAAAGCATTTTTCATAGTACCTTGATGAACAGAGGAATGTTTGAACTAGTGACAAAGTGAGATCTGCAATAGTTTGCACATCAGTCCTTAACTTAAAACTTGATCTTAATTTCCTTTTTCTTTCACTGAGTTCTTGTTGAACTGAAATCCTTTAACTGTGTTCATTTTGTTTGAAAGCTATGCTTACCTTGAGCATTTTTATATGCAGTACATTACTTCAGTCTTCAACACACTTCTACGAATCAAGCACACACAGTATGGTAAAGCTAAAAAAAGTAATTTGAATTAACACTTCTGATGTTTTAGGTATGTCATTCTGTCACAGTCCTTGAGGATTTTGCTCTGAGGCATGGTTTTTCTTCAAGAAAGAAGTGAAACCAGATTCTGTTTCTGAAATTTACTGTTTTATCACTTAGAAGGAATTTAACTGAAAGGGAAACATGGCCTGTTGCCACAATAAATAACTATTGTTCCCATGTAAAATGTCATCAAGCTAGGAATCCTTAGGCATTTTGGTTTTCTTTTAAGAGTAACTACTGTGGGCAAGGCTGCAAAACTCAGGGTGTCAATAATTGATGCTGCTAGCACTTTCTCTGTATAAATGGTTTATTGTTTCCACCCTTGTTGAGCTTAACTGGACTTGTGAAATCTAGCGAAGATTATAAGCAAACTGCTTTCTGACCAGTTAATACATTAAAAAAAAAATCTAAGCTCTGAGATTTTCAACTGTCAACAGACTGCTTGTTGAAAAGCTTTACTCTGTAGAGGGACAGTTGAGTACCTTTGACTGGGACTCATGCTAGGGTGAGTTGGTGACAACGTGTTGCATGTCAAGCAGTAGGCAGCATTGAAATCGAGTGACTGATGACCTCCTTCTTCCTTGAGCCAATCTCTTCCAGTGGAAGTGCCTTACGAGAGGCTGCCATACATCGCTATGTTTAACCTGTTCTGCTTGGGTAAAGATAGTCAACTTCATTGTAGAGCAGAAAGCAAACACATGGTGCTCGCAGCCTTTAACTACTTTAATGAAGTATTAATACTAAAATTAAAATAAGAGGAAGATAATGAAATAAATACAGTATATACAAAACCGTATCAAGCTCCCAGGATGTCACCAGCAGGCAACAGGAAAAGTCCCAGACTAGACTCAGTGATTGACAGGAGATGGGTCCCAGATCTGGAGTCAGGAACGCTCAGATCGGGATCAAAGGCAGATGAACAGGCAGGGTCCTCCTTGGACGTTGGCCATTGAAGAAAGAAGATTGACCCTTTGATCTCTCACCTTTTATACTGAGCATGATGCAAATGGGATAGATTACCCCAGCTGGTCAGTTTTGGGTCACCTGTCCTGTCCACTTCTCCCTACGGCTGTGACGCCTCCAACACTTTTCCACTTTCAACCCTTCAATGGGGCAAATAATGAGATTACATGACCTTGGTTGTTATAGCAATAAGTATAAGCAAGGACCTCTCTGCACCATTCCTTGGTATAATCAGGTCTTATCAGTGTGAGAGTGAACAGTTTTCTGAACAATGTGCTGTTAATTTCAGAGTTCAGTTAGTTAGAAGAGGCCCAGCTAAAAAAGTAAAATTGTAAAACAAAATTAGTTTGTTTTACCTCAAACCAGTACAAGATGCAGAATCTGAACACAGTTCCTTCTGAAAAGGTTCAAATGCACATTTCTGCACTCTGAGAAGAATATTTTACCCACCAGTCTTTGCATTGAAGCAAAGAGTTCACAATTTCCACAAGAAAAGCAATAACCATCTTCTGTGATTCTCCCACTTGCTGCCCTCTCATTGCTAGTTCCCCTTTGTTCTGGAATTCTCCTACTATTTTGCAAGTTTAAATTGAAACATTTTACTGTTACTTTTTTTTTTCTATTAAAAAGTCTCAAAGAATGTTCTGTCTGTCAGCTAAGATGTGCTGAATTAGCTGCATGCTACAGTGTAATATACTCTGATTTTAGTACGTACTAAAGAAGTTGGTTTTAAGAAGATGCTTTCTAAAGAAAATAAATCTCATGTAAAAGTTCTTTTGGAGAAAAGTTTTCTAAGGAGCTATAATGAGATTTTTGACTTCTGTGCTGGAATAGTAAAATACTAATGCCCTCATATATCCTATTCTAGATGTATATCAAGCTCTTTCAGTATAAAATAACTAACATCCCTTAACACACTGTTCTTATAAGGGCTTTTTACCTCAATAACACCCTTGTATAGCACTACTTGGACTCATAAAATGTAAGTGTAGGCTGCCAAGTCCCCTTTCTCCTCTCCACCTGATTAGGGGTGAAATTCACTAGGGAAGACATACACTGTCTAAATCTACAAGCACGTGTTCGCATTCACAGATTTCTTGAATATTAGTTTGAGTTCTGTGCTCACCAGGGCTGGCTCCTGAGCTCTCTTAACTTGCTGTACTTGGCTCCTGCACACCAGCTAGTTCAGGCTTGATTCTCACCCCACACTTGCAGATCCCTTGAGGATGAGCCCTCTGCCTGTGACTGGATCCTGGGCCTGCTACTTTCTGGGTAGTCCAGTTTGCAAGGTAATTACATACACTGTCATCTTCCACTCCCACCATCATGTTTGGGGATAAGGTGAATCCCCCGCATCGCATCAAGCTGGTGCCCAGCCACATGGGTCCTGTGACCTGCAGTCCTACTTCAGCTGAGTTTCTGAGACCCTCGATCAACTTTACCCCAAATCCCTAGTTGCTGGCATCCAGGCGCACAGGCCCTATGGGCTGTGATACTGCCCAGATGGCTGGTGCTGGGAATGTCACCTGCTCCAGTTGCAGGGGCCCGTTCATCCAGTCTGACACCAGCTGTTGGCCTTGAATTCACCTTTTCTGGGTACCCCAGAAACATGCTTCCTAGTCCATGTCCCCTCCAGCTACTGATGCTGAGACCCCAACCTGCTCCTGTTGCTGGCCCCATAGACACAGGGGTTTCTCCTGAGGTCTGATCCAGTTCCTGGATTGAGTTCCTGCCTAAGTTGCTAGCACCCAATCCTTGAAGCACACATGTGACCTAGAGAGGGAATTTATATGGTTAAAAGATTTGTTATTACGTTTTGCACACTCCTACTTGTTTCCGGTCTTAGCAGTTATAAAGTCCAGGCTGGCTCTCTGCAAAGCCGTGCCTGTAGTTCCTTAATGGCCCATTAATTAGTGACTGGAGCCTTTCCTTCTTTGTGATTGCCTCTCTTATCCCTTGTCGATCAGATTTGTGTCACCGTATGTTTTATTTATTACTTTAATGTTATTTATATCTCCCTTTGAGCTAAAATGGTCCTTGATCTGATAACTGTAATGAAGCAGATGCTCTTGTGTTCCATGTAGCCTTAGAGTGTGTTGGTTTTGTATATCTTTAAAAACTAGGTGTTTTTTCTCAGTAAAATATGTCAGGGAAAATGCACTCTTTTTTGGAAAATACTTTCTTATATCTTTCGTCTATTTTTTTTTTTTTTTTTTTTTAAAATTTTTAGTTTCTTTTTTTTGTCTACNATGTCTATTTTTTTTTTTTTTTTTTTTTCAAAATTACTAGTTCCTTTTTATGGTCTACCTCTACCACCATTCAAAAATTTCAGTTAAGGACTTTCTGCCAAATATTTTTTGCAAGGTACAAATCTAATATAATGTGGCGTGATGGAAGCATATGTGGTTTTCCTTGAGGGTCCCAGATTGCGGTATTAGAAGTGCAAATTCTGTGATAAAGGAGACAGTGTTCATGGGACTGTTAATACAACTGATGCATGGTATGGATTTACAAAGTAGATGCAGCGCAGATGCCCAGACAAACCCCAACTTTGCCCAGACAAACAGGAAGGATGCCCAGACAAAAAGAAATAACAAAACAGTTGAATTTTTTCACTGGTTAACCATCTATGATGTGAATTGACTGTAGCTTTTGTTGTATGTAGTCTGTTAGTTTTCTTCTGTGGAGCTCCTGGAAAAGGATTTCTTTGGCTTTCTTTAAGTTTGTTTTTATCTCTTCTGTGATGATGTATGTTTGTAAATCGGTAGCTTAAAAATGTAATCCTAAGCCCTTCTTTGGAAGAGCCTTATGAAAGTGTTGCATGTGTGTAAATAAACTGGTTTCATTCCAGAGGAAATGACTAGAAACTTTGAGTTGCTGACTAAATACTCGTTTGACTTAACAGCAGTTTGGTGAAGTAAACAGTTAACCATACTACCAAACCATCTATTGCTTTGTTTTTCCACCAGTAAGAATTTATGGGTGCTTTCTTGTTTTGAGGAGTTCTTACACTACATTCTCTCTTTGCTCTGTTGTCTCACCTAGTGGAAATGTATGGGCTTATGAGGTTTTTTCTCTGTTTAGGGTATCTTAATGACTTAGTGGTTTACTGACTTAATAGCTGAGTGCTTCACTACCTGGAAAAATAAGGGAAGTGTGGCATTCTTTTGCTGTCAAAGTATGATTAAGTAACACGTTAGATATGGCAGTTGCTTCAGTCTGAATGCGTTTTGAGTTCTTTTGGGATAAGCACAGACCCCAGTGGTAACTAGGTTTTTGAATGTAAAGCTGAAAACTGATTTTTGATAAATAACATTTCATTGTTTAATGTGTTGTGCTGAGCATGGACATTAACTAGCTCAGGACAAGGAAGTTACTTATAATTTTTATTATAACCTTGACGTGTCATTTCTTTTGCAGACAGTCATAGATGCCCATATCTTTCCAGCTCTTATAAGTATTTTGCAAACAGCGGAGTTTCGAACAAGGAAGGAAGCTGCTTGGGCAATCACGAATGCAACATCTGGAGGCTCTGCTGAACAGATCAAGTATGAAATAGTCCAAATATTTCAATGTAATTGAGCAAATTAGTGTTTGTGCAAGAAATCAAACTAATGACCTAGGACCTGGAAAACCTTTCTGTATGCTCCCAGTGTGTTTCTAGAGAGACCATGTCTTTATATTGAGTTGTGAATGAGCCATTAATTTCTTCAGGGAGAAATCACATAAGTATTTCAGCTGTAATACTTATGTAATTAATTGAACCATTTCTGTTATGAGAAAAAAAATGAAATACAGCTTTTCAACTAATTTCTTTACTGGTCATTGTCAGAGTGTAACAAAGTACAAAGGCAATCTGGAAGGAAATAGCTCAGCCCCTCAGACAAGGGCATCATGTACGTTACTTTTCCTGTTTAACTTATATCAGTATGTTATGCTTATATGCAATTTTGTATAAAATAATCCCCTAAAATTATAGATATATTAAATGTATATAGTTGATAATAATAGAGAAATCATCATAATTTATAGTTATAGAATTATAAATTTAAGTTACAAAATTAAATTACTATGTTATATCTACATAGAGATAGAGAAGGTATTTTAAAGTTATTTTAATTGTTTCAGCAGAATTGACTAGATACAAATAAATGTCTATAATTTCTCCACTTTCTCTAGTCAAGTTGATTGTTTGTCTGATTGGTTTGGTTCTTAGACCTTCATGCTGAGTACTTAAATGGTTACACCAATTGTAATTCTGCAGACAACTTACTGGGTTGCATGTGGTGTTTTTCAGGTATTTAGTAGAACTTGGATGCATCAAACCACTCTGCGACCTCCTTACAGTAATGGACTCAAAGATTGTGCAAGTAGCACTGAATGGGCTGGAGAACATCCTGAGGCTTGGAGAGCAGGAATCCAAACGCAGTGGCA
The DNA here is from genome assembly GCA_013398155.1 of Pedionomus torquatus. Taxonomy (NCBI): domain Eukaryota; kingdom Metazoa; phylum Chordata; class Aves; order Charadriiformes; family Pedionomidae; genus Pedionomus; species Pedionomus torquatus. Next base: position 18,186 of record VZRU01016502.1, on the reverse strand, counting down.
CGGGCATTAATCCGTACTGCGCTCTTATTGAAGAAGCGTATGGTATGAGCAAAACATCTGTGGAAGTCAGGGGTTAAAGCTGTGATCACGAACCCACTAGAGTTTCACCCCCTCTGCTGCCGTGTAGAATTATGGCAGCAGCAGCAGCTTGCTTCATTGCCTTTGCTGTGCTGAGGTTCTAGCATGTATCAGCATGATCAGTTCTGAGGTACTGCTGCTCTTCAGGTTAGTTTCCTTGTTGATGGGAAAGTACTTATCTAGAAAAATAAAAATGGGTTATCAAGAGCAGTATAGAAGAAGAGTGTCAACTGAACATGATTTCTTGAACTATGGTTTTCTTCATGGTTACCTTGCCTTCCATTGAAGAGTTATATCAGAATAGGATTTTTTTTTCTTGCCTGCTTCTAGGTTTTTATTTCACTTTTCCAGTGTTGCAAAAATGCCTTAGAGAGTATCATAGAATTATTTCCTGTAGTCTTTGTACTTAGTAAAAGGAGCAGATGAGAAAGCCACTACATTTCTCAGTGTTAGAGATTTACAAAAGTGTCTAAGACTTGGAATTCATTATAGCATCATTCCTAAGTATGAAAGATAGTTTAGCTTGCTGTTTTATTTTCATTTGTTTCTGACTACAAAGCCTCAGTTCGTTCCATCTGCTTAATGTCTGCCCAAAAACTGGGTGCATGAGTTTAACTGTATTGCATATACATGATACACAGGTTAGGTAATGGAGTCTCCATTGTTGGAAGTCTTGAAGACTCGGCTAGACACAGTGGACCTATCTGGTGTTGGTAGTAGTGCTGGGCTGGGCTGCAGGTTGGACTAGATGATTACCAGAAATCTCATTCAGCTTACAGTTACATGATTCTGTAGCCATGGTCCTCACGAACAAAGCACTGTGAACACACTCAGGTGTGTTCATGTGTCCTAACAGTCTCTTCATAAAAAGTGTTTGAGGCCTTGTTCTTTACACATTCAAGTTCGTTGTTTTCATTTTTTGAGTGAAAGGGTAGAGGCAGACAGTATGAAACACACCACACAGTTACAGGGAGCTTTGTAATTCAACTTATTTTTCCTTCTTTGTGGAGAGTAAAAATTGGGTAAGGGGCTCCATTGAGGGACCCGTTATTTCTGAAGGTGGGAGAGAATTGTCGTGGAACTTGATGTTCACAACAGATTTAAATTATCCTGGTCATATGCTTTCATCGAGCTGTAACTGTTATGTACTTCTTTTCTCTACAGGCCTGGACAAAATTGAATTCCTGCAGAGCCATGAGAATCAAGAGATTTATCAGAAGGCCTTTGACCTGATCGAGCACTACTTTGGAACAGAGGATGAAGACAGCAGCATTGCCCCACAGGTGGATCTCAACCAGCAACAGTACATCTTCCAGCAGTGTGAGGCTCCCATGGAAGGCTTCCAGCTTTGAGGTGCCCGCTGTGCTGTGTGCTCCTCTACCTAGCCAATCCTGTTGTCGAGCCACAAGCCACCCGTGGAGTGATTCTCTCAATGTTTTCCATAACCCTGTTTGCGCTCATTCGCTTGCCTTGTGCACATGCTCTTACATACGTCTGGAAAACTTTTGGCTCTCTGTGGCAGGATGCCCTCTCCTTGGCAAGGGGTTGCCAGAATCACCCTTCTCCTCTAGATTCTGAACCTCTCCACTGTCATCTTCGTGGAGTCAAGGCACCTTTCTATACTTTGAAATATTCCCTGCTCCTATTACAGGAAAGTAATCCCTCCTTCATAGCCCCCACACTCCTGGCATCCAAGATAAGGCTGCCTTTCTCTTGTATTTGCTGCAGTGCGTGACTGCAGTCCAGGGACACATTCAAACTTTCTGAGATGTAGCTGAATTCATTCCCCATACTCTTGCCTGGACGCCTCTTTGGATGGCTTTGTGAGATGCAATGTATCTACTTTGCTGTATGTGCCAGCTGGGGTTATTGGCATATAGAACATGTTACAAAGAATGGAATAAGTTCTCTATCCCCTGCAACAACAGGCTGGAATGGACGTGTTTTCTAGTTCTTAAGAATACTGAGCACATCTGGCCCCATCTCTTCCTCAACACTGAGCTCCCAAGCTGGATTGCAGACCACTGTGGAGATTTGTAGACCTTCCCAGTCTTTCCTCTTCATCCACAAAAAAAAAAAAAAAAAAAGAAAAAAAAAAAAAAGAGCCTGTGAAGAGGTCACTCTTAGCACCTGTCCAGAAGTGACTTTCCAAACCAGCCTCTAGAATGGAGAAACTAGCCCCACTTCTGCTTGTCAGCAAGGATGATCCTTCCTTAGAAATCAAGCCCTCTCTGACTTCATGTTCCAGAGTCTGGTCCTTGGTATTACAGTTACGGCTGAAAAATTCCTGTCTGCCTCTTTACATTTTTACACAGTGTGACTTGAACAGATTTGTCTTCTGAATACAGAAATCTTCATTTGTAAAATTTAGCACAAGGAGCGTTAGATCTCCTTTTCCTTTTCACAAGACAAGAGCTTCCTCTCCAGCTCACCTGTTAAAATAGAGTCCTCCTGGTCAAGCCCCCTATTTAACAGCTAAACTGACACTACATTCAAGGGATAGTAATATTACACATGGATCTGCCTGGCCCTTTCATTTCTCTTTTCCCTTCTGCTGTTTACGGCACTTCAGGTGAATTAGCATGGTTCCTACAGGTGACATCTGTTAAGACATCGCTGACTGCATGACAGCTGTCATCTGCAGCTGCAGACTGCCCTTCTGCTAGCAGCATGTTCTTGGCTCCGCAACCTGCTTGGATCACAGACATCTGATGCAAAGGCCGGCCACTCCTCACTGACTTCAGCTGACATTGACACCAAACTCTTCACACAACCGGGGAGATGCCACGTGCTTGAAAGTGGCAGTTCCGTTTCTGTAAATGCAATGGATTCTCCAGGCCGTCCGCTCCCCCCTGCATCAGGCTATGTTCTTTCAAGCCATTTTGGATGCTTGGAACACACGTTTGTCCAGTGAAAACATTTCAAAATCGCCACTGACAACTGCAGCGTCATGTATCTGTGGTAAAAGTTAGTGGCAGAACTGTCTGCAAGATCCTCCTTATGACTCCTCTCAGTGACAAGCCACTGCAGAAGCAAAACCAGCCCATTGGATACAGAGTAATAAACATATATAAATCAAATGTCAAACTGCTGAAAATGCTAGGCAAAGGCCTGAACATCAGTTCTGTGTGACCATTATTTAAATACAGTCTTCAGTTCTGCCTGTGCTTCAGGATGGAGACTCTGACCTGTGTGGCCACTGCAGAGGCTGCCTGCTGCCTCCCTAGCTAAGCCAGTTGGCCTCCACCTTCCCTCTCCCAGTTAATTTCTCTAGTGCTGCTTTGTGCTGAAGGAACATTTAGTTTACTGCACTTGATCTGTAAATGGACTTGGATTCTTTGTAATTTTAGGGGGTTAAATTTGGTGGTTAATTTAAAAAAAGCAAAAAAAACCCTCAATGTTGCCTTTACATCACATATAAATAACTGTGTTTCTCTTTTCTTGAAGGGTGATAGAAGCACTGATTAGTAGCAAAATCTTGTTTTAGCTTTTGGATTTTTTTGTGCTGGATTTTTTTACGTGTAAATTTCCAATAACATGTCATTTCTATAAGATTTGTTTAAATTCATGTACCTCTTACTGGATGGTATAAAAATGCTACATATTTTGTAAACAAATCTGAGCAAAGTGTGTGTGCATATATTCTGTATATTCATATATGTATATTCTGTGTATATATACACTAGTGTGTATATATACATATATACACACACACGTATATATATACACACATGCACATGTGTGTACATATATACATATCTATATATCTATATATCTATATATATATATAAGTGTTTTCTCTTCCAGGCTAGTGAAAACAATGTGGTGCATTGGCGTTTCCCTCCCCCGCCCCCCAAGAAAATAATGACAATTGCCTCTAAATGAGTGAATTAAAAAAGAGTCCATTTAAGCTGAGTGGTGTGCCTTCCTCTGTAAGGAGCCTGGCCAGTGTTTGTTACTTTTGCAGTGGATATGTGAATTCAGAGCAGATAAGTAGAAATCTTTAAACTTGGTATGTTTGTTTGAAGTGACAGGCTTGGTTGGCACAGGTGATATTATTGTCATACCTACTTAGACTGTGTAAGGCATTTGACTGGTACTGCATAACATTTTGACTGAAGACTAAAACAATACAAAACTCAATGTGGCACACATCAAATGGATTAAAGTGTGGCTAACCTGTAGGTCTCAATTTAATTTTAAATGGTGCTTAATTGAGTGTATTTCCATCAGGATCTTCCAGCAATCAGTTATTGGCCCTGCTTTACTTAGCCTTATTGGTGGATTGAAAAGAAGCAAAATCTACTTCTGACAAAGGCTGTAAACTGTGTGAGAACGCAAGGGAGATCAGACTTGTGAATGATGAAAGGAACAGTTTACTGATACAATCTTTTCAGAATTACTTGGTAAACCAGGGGCAAGTAAAGTATTTGCGTTTTAATAGCGCCAGATGTGTAGTGTTACCTTACCCACATAGTAAAGAACATTCAGGCTACTCATGAAGGACTCCGTTTTGGAGTAAAAGTGCTTCTGAAATTCAGAGTATGAAGATCAATTTATGTTATCACTTGGACACTATTTCCCAATGTGATTCTGTGGCTACTGTAATGCTTAAAGGAATATTTAGTACAAATGGGAAATTTATATTAACTTGATATTCAGCTTTGCTGGAACTTTTACTTGCAGGAGCATTCTCAGTGTTGCTATCAGCAGCTAAAAAGGGTTGCTAAAAAATTTGGAACAGCAACAACTATTAAAAGGTTGAAAGTTCTATTTAGATGAGAAAGGAGGCATTTTTTCAGACTGACATGAGAGTAATAAGGGATATGTCCTTTGCGAGAAACATTTAAACCGGTATTGTCTGCTTTCCAGAAGGGTGCCCTGCTGCTCAAACAGGAGCTAACTCAGAAATGCCTTTAGGTTCCGCTTTTGTGAAGGTTACACTGTGTTATGATCTGTTCTTGTTTTCTGTGCGTGGTTTGGTGTGTAGCAGAAAGCTGCTGGGGTTCTTGGGTCCTTCTCTTAGCTCTGCCATGCAGTGTGTAGTGCCAGAAAAGGGATCTTACGTATTTTCTTCTGCCGTTAGCCTCAGCTTGGAAATGAAGGCATTTGGTTTTGTCTGTTTGTAGAGATCCAATCTAAGCACCTTCCAAAAGCCTCGTAGGCTGGTAAGGTGAAAAGATTCATGAGAACGCGAATCTCCGAGTTGTTTTTGCAGTGTCAGTTAAACTGGGCATTAGAGAAAGGAAGATCTGGGACTACCTGAATTGTTATCCAGTCATCCTGTCCATAGACTTGAAATGCCTGTCAGTGCTACTGGTGGTGCTTCATCTGTGTTTCCCTGAGGATTTCCTGTGCCTCTGTGCCAGCTTTGAGTAATTCCCACATCTTCCAGTATGGTTTCTTTGCTTCTGAGATTGGCACAACACATCATTAGTACTTCCCTGTGCCAATTTTAGCTAGTAGAATTTGCATCTTTCTTTGGATACGTGAGTCTTAGTAGCAAAATAAACAGGAGCTTTTTGTGTATGGCTCTGGCCGTGCTCATAGGGCTCCTAAGGTGTCATTCAAGTTGTCAAATTCATCAGAAGTTTCAGTTGCTTCTGGAACAGGTACAGCAATACGGGACATGGCATTTCAAGACGAAATGGCCTCATATTGTTCCAGGGAAGGTTTGGATTGGATATTAGGAAAAAAAAATTTACATTGAAAGATTTATTAAGTAATGGCAAGAGCTGTCCAGGGAAGTGTTTTAGGCACCATCCATGGAGGTATTGACAGGACAGGTTGACATAGGGCTCAGTGGCATGATTTAGTGGTGTTTTTTTTATGAGTTAGATTGATGGTTTAACTAGATGATCTTAAAGGTCCCTTCCAACCTAGAGAATTCAATGATTCTATGGTATAGTATTGATAATTTGACTTTTTTGAATGAATTGAATGGTGTTGCAGACCAAGCCAAAGTGGAGAAAGAAAATGTAATAGTTTAAGGCCTTAGTATGCTCCTCTCAGTCAGGCATTGTCAAAAGGCTGTAGGCTAAAGCTAGGAGCTAATCAGGTGATCCAAGAAGTTCTCCAGTCAGCTAGACTAGCTTCCTAGGCCAGAAATGTGTGGTGTTTTCTAGACCATTATTTGTGTTTAGAACTGCTTTCTTGGAAGCCATCACACTAGGAACAAGGTAGTTTCTTTCATTGCCCCTCTGAGAAGGTTACACCTAACTTTTCTAGTGCACAAAGGCTTCTAAGGAAATTTGCAATGCTTGGGTGCGAGCTGGAGACAGCACAAAGCCCAGTGGCTCAGGCTTTTGTTGGACACGGGAGCTGAAGTGGAAGCTGAAAGAAAACACAAGTGTGTGCAGTGCTGCACAAGTTTTACGGTAGATACTGAAATGGTGGAGATACCAGAGCGATAGAAGCAAAGGATATATAACTTCTGCATGGACTTCCTGTCAAACCACAGAACCGGAGTTCAATTTTTGAGTAAACAGCATAAAGCATACAGAAATCAAAGTAAAATGAAAAACTGATGAGCATTGCTGCTCTGGGGTGTTACTTTTATGCTCTGAGTGGTATTTTACATATTTTTATTTTAAATACTTTACCAGCTGAATGTTTTATTTCCGAAACTAGATGAGGTACCTGCCAGTTCTTTTCACTCAAATGCACTTGGAGGTGCTTATTGAAAGGGGGATGTTTTTGAGAGACGCATGGTTTTAAGCTCTGCCATGACCAAGCATAAATCAAATCACAGGTTTCTCTTGAAATAAGTGCATGTTCTCTTTGTGGGTTTCATTTTATACATAAATGAGCACAGCCACAGAGTATGGGAAGATTTGATGGTTCCTGCCAGCGTGCTTACTTGTGAGGCAAAGAAGGAGAGCTGTCACGAAAGATCTGTTCACATCCCTGCAGTGGAATTAAACATGACATATTCAGTGCTGAGTGAGGGGACTGTGGCAGCCTCCCCAGTTTGATGGTCAGCGTACTTGCAATAATCATTGCCTTACAGAGAATCCGGTAACAGGTTGTGGCATCATCGGGAGGCTGTAACTTCTGTGGTGGAATGACCGCACAGCTTGTTTGATTGGTTACCTCTCATCAACACAAGTGGTACCCAGACACGCAGTCTGTCTCCAGCTTTCGGGAAGTTCACCAACTACATCTGTCAAGCACTTACACCTCTTCCCTTTGTGGTGTCCGCAGCGGCCAGTAAGTCCTGGAAAGTAACACAGTTTCAGACAGTCCTGACAGCCCCAATCGACATTTCCTTCCAAACTAACTGAAAGGAGGACAAAAAAATACTGGTCTCCAGTTGCTGCAGGCTGTTCGGCACAAACAGTATGACTCTCCTGGGACACGTGCCAGAAGTAGAACTGTTGGGAGTTGCTCTTTGCAGGTTGTTATGGGGTTTGCCGTTTTTAAAACTTGAGCCGGGTGATCTTCAAGTGAGCTAGTGTCAGGAAAGCACAGATGTCAACTTAAAACAAATTGAAATGAGGTTTGGAAAAAAAGATCTGCAGCAGGGGAGCAGGAACATCTGATTGATTTTATTATTTTTTATTTCATACTCATGCCTCTAAGTAGTGAGTCGATTACAGAGGTTGAAGCTGGTATTTCTCGAAATTCCTCTGTTCCCTTAGCTTGGACATTTGCTCATCTCACTCCTAGCTGTGGTGTAAAAACCATTAGGCTGTCAGCTGCAACAGACTGGTTCTCTGGAATGCCATTTCACTGTCACTCCCTCTCCTCTTTTTATCAGAGGCAGGCAGCTATTCCCAAAAAGTAATCTGTCACTTAAACACAGACAGAATATATTGGACCTTGAACAGGTAAGCAGAGCTTCTAATAACTTTGGAGCATTTTGATGATATTCATGCAGGTGACCCAATTATTCCTGATTCAAGGGCTCTCCTAATAATTGTTCTCTCTTACACAAAGAGGAACATATGCAATATTTTAGGCAGCCTGTAATAAGAGAGCACCATTATTTCTGCAGGGAGCTGAAATAGTCCACGATAGTGGATGACTGCCCAGAAAAAGCATTTTGTTTGTACAAGTGGAAACCTAACAGGTTGTCCTTTTGTGTCCCTCTTAAGTGCTAACTGGCTGCATGGCTGGGCCCAAAGAGTGGTAGTGAATGGAGTTATAATCCAGTTGGCAGCTGGTCACAAGTGGTGTTTCCCAGGGCTCAGTGCTGGGGCCAGTTCTCTTTAATACCTTTACTGACTATCTGGACAAGGGTATTGAGTGCACCCTCACTAAATTTGCAGGTGACACCAAGTTGGGCAGGAGTGTTGATCTGCTTGATAGAGACTGGCTCTACAGAGGGATCTGGACAGGCTGGATTTACGGGCTGTGGTTCAGCAAGTCCAAGTGCTGGGTCCTGCACTTGGGTCATGTGTAGTGCCACAGGCTTGGGCAAGAGCAGCTGGAGAGGTGGCCAGTGGAAAAGAACCTGGGTCAACAGAGGCTGGATATGAGCCAGCAAGCAGTGTGCGCAGGTGGCCAAGCAGGCCAACAGCATCCTGGCTTGTAGGGGAAATAGTGTGACCAGCAGGAGTAGGGAAGCAATCATCCCCTTGTTACTAAGCACTGGTGAGACCCCACCTCGTGTGCTGTGTCCAGTTTTGAGTCCTTCACTACAAGAAAGGTATTGAGGTGCTGGAGCGTGTCCAGAGAAGTGCAGCAAAGCCAGTGAGGGGTCTGGAGAACAATGCTTATGAGGAACGGCTGAGGAAGCTGTGGTCATTCAGCCTGGAGAAAAGGAGGCTGAGGGGAAACCTTATCACTCTCTACAACTACATGAAAGGAGGTTGTAGTGAGGTGGGGGTCAGTCTTTTCTCCCAGGTACTAGGATGAGAGGAAACAGCCTCGAGTTGCACCAGGGGAGGTTTAGATTGGACATCAGGAAAAATCTCACTGAAATCTCACTGGTTGTCAAGCATTAGAACAGGCTGCCTGGGGAAGTGGTGGAGTCACCATCCTTGGAGATATTTAAAAGATGTGGACACGCGGCACTTGGACATGGTTTAGTGGTGCACTTGGTAGTGTTAGGTTAACACTTAGACTCAGTGATCTTAAGGATCTTTTCCAACCTAAATGATTCTAAGAAAGAGCATAAGCCTTTGTAAAGGGTGCTCATACCCTGAATGTAGGTACAGCTCCTGCAGTCTTAGACACTTTGTCTTGTATATAGCACATGTGGGAAACAACTATTTTGTTGATCCAGTTGACTCACTTGCCCTGTTCCACTACTGAAGATGAGAGTTAGGAGGAAAGGGGAGGTTGTTAGGAAAATAAAATAGGTATTTCTGGTTTTAATGGTATAGGGTAATATATTCATTCTTTCTTAAACACAAGAGAGTACAGAAGTAACAGAGGAAAGGCATGACTATTTCATCCTTCCATTCCTGCAAAGCTTTTCTTCCCCAGTCCTTGGTGTCTTTTCATTCCTCCTCTAAGGTTTAGCAGATGCACTCTGAGAAGCTTCCTCTCTCCACTGAGCTTTCTTCTCCAAGTTTATGCTTGCTTGGTGTCTATGCCTTTTTACAGCCTATAACAGAATGATAAAGCAAGAACAGAAAGTTACCACCTGAAGGACTACAGAGATTAAACGTGAATCAATAGTTTACAAAACACCTGGCCTGTCTGTACCAAGGCACAGTTCTGTCAGCTTTAATGCCAGGAAGAGAGAGGGTTACAGTAAAACATCCAGAGACTTTGGGCTTAAACTCATAACTTCTCTGTGAATAAATTAAACCTAGAAGATACATTTTGTGCTCCTGGTCAGTGTTCAATACTAATCTCTGGTCTGCAGGAGTCAGAGGTAGTGGAAACAAAGTACAAGTCGTGACAGATCACAGCCCCTGTGAAAACAAGGGTCCCAAACCAACTCTTTCCAGTGTTCGCACTCGTACTATTCCAATGTAAGAGAAAAACATTCTGGGAATTGTCAGTGTTTGATCTCTTCTGCTGAAGCCAAGGAAAAACCTTCCCACTGTTTGGTTTCAGAGTGCTGCATTCTTTTCATTTTGATAGGGGAATGCTGACAAGTAGAAATGTCGCTTGACACTTTAGCATTTCCCAGCGCTCAGGTTGAGACTGTTATTAGTTTTATGATTTCTCTAGAACCTCACTTAGCCCATAGAACCAAGATGGGAACATTGTCATCAGAACTGCTTCAGAGAAAGGCAGCATACACGTAAAGTTCTGCCCATGTGGTTGCTTTAAATTTAGGGGTTTTTTGCTTCCAGTCATCCTTAAAAAAAGTGTTGCAGACTGTATTTCTGTTACTACTGTGCTTTTTATTAAAAGCAACATGACAACAAGCAGCACAGGTTATGTTCATGTTCCTTGTTTTTAAGGCTAATGCTGCTGAGAGGCTTTAGCACACAAAAGGCATTCCTTGCTTCCTTGCGGAAATATCACAAAGTTAATAGTTCACCAACTATGATAAAAACCCCACATAAAATAAAGGCATGACTAACCTTTGCTGCACTTGGAATCTTAAACTTTATGTTTATTTTCTTCATATGATGCAAATTAAATCATAGACCTACTTCTGCCATATGCTGAACTTCTTCGTAATCTTGCCAAATTCTACGTAAGTGAAGGATAATCAGCATCTACAGGACTTGGAAGCTTTTCTATAAAAAAGTTTTCCAATTCAACAAACAATAACAATTTGAGAAAAGTGGTTCCATCCACACTAAAGGAAATAAATTTTCTAATGCATTTAAAGAGCAGAAAATTATTACTAGTGTGTAGAGAGGCATTTGGAGCCCATGGCCCAAGGAGCATTTGCCTGCCTTCCAGATCCACAGACCAGAAAGTTCTCTTTCCTTCTGAACTCTCTTAGTCCATCAGCAAAATTAAGAAGTTAAAACAGAGTAAGGTAAAATTAAGTATTGCCCTGAGGAAAGAAGACTGGGGGTTTCCCCCTCCTTTTAAAGGAAGCACGTGTGACACCACCCTGTTCTGACTTGCGAATTAATCAGTGAGGGTCACTTCTGGGGAACTAGGAGGACTTCTCTTTTAACTTTTGCTCAGTGATAAAATAAAACCCCCCTAACCAAAACAGTACTAACAATCCATAGGAGGAATTGAGGAGTTTGTGAAGGTTGATGTGCACCCACCAGCCAAAAACCTGCTTACCTGTTTGCCTTTAACCACCATGACTATGCATCCCAGTATCGTCAAGGCCATCATCACGTAGCTGGACTTCACACGCAGTGTGGTCTTTGCTGCTCTGATGGTTTCGATCCTCAATAGATAATAAATAAAAGAAGACAGACTCGTTATCAGAGACACAAATCAATCATTTGGCTAATTGTTTGTTTTCTCCTGGCATGTTATCTATGCAATCTGGTATAATGGTAACTGTGCTCAGCTCTTTTCACAAAAAAAGGTTTTACCAGAACAGGAATGGCTGATCCTCAGCTACCTTGGGAGATTGTGATCAAGAAGTTCCTCTCAAAGTTGGAAAGAAACCCAAGATGTTTTTAAGCTGCAGGTATTTAGTTGCTAAAAGACATTACAGCCTTTCTAGACTACTTGACTGCAAAGCAAAGGAGGAAGGCTGCAGTATTTAAATACATACCTTCACTATGAGGAGGACAGGAAAAAGAGAGGGATGCTTTTACTAATATGATCTTTTACTTAATGTTAGCTCTTCCTGTGCTCACTACCACCTTCTAGTATCTGCAGAGCTGTGAGTACCCATCCATATTAGAACTGCAGTGTATTTAACATGGTAAAACATGTGTATTTGATCAACAGCAGAAGCATGAAAAAACCAACACAAACCCAACATTTGTCAGCAGGAATTAAATAATTAATGTTTAACAGTTGGAGTTCCTTGGGCAGAATTCCTTGGGCAATTCTTTCTTCCTGAACTTCAGAATGGTTTCATTTGTGGTGCAGTCTATTTTCCAGCAATAAGGCTGCTTCTACAGGACTGGACTGTACGAAATGCTGTGGATTACACACTGGCTGCTGAATGTAATACTCCTAAACAGGACTTGGTAACAACAGCAGTGGTAACCACTTCCCTCCTGCTAGAGTTGTATTAAACTAGTGTGTTTTCCTAAGAAACGAAGGAGGTGCAGAGGATTGTTAAGGCTTCCAACATCAGCTTTGGACTTTTTTCTTTTGTTTGTTTCAGGGGGCTTATCTAGCCACATCAGTAGTTACTACCACTCCCTTCAGGAAACATGTTGCCTAGTCTACTGTTACCTTTTAAAAACCAGAGACCTTCCACAGGAAGAGTATCACTTATTAAAGCGTTTCAGCTGTACATGTGGTGAGTTAAAACAAAAAAGTAATTCATTTTAAGTTGGGTTAAACTCTGAAGGTCATTCTACCTAAATGACATCTCAATTACAGCAATTTAAGGTTTGTATTGGAGATACCAATGCACGAAGGAACAATGAAGCATAATGCTTTTAGATGTGCTTTTCGCAATAACCAAAGACGCATACCCTATGTATTTAACTCTCCTTGCAGAATTCAGAGCAGCTGACTCCCTTCTCAAGGAGATAGAATAGTTTCACTGATTAAATTGGGCACATTATAAAATTACAGATGACTAGAAAAGCATCAACATCATGTGGTGAAAGAATAAATGCAAACTAGGTAGTTAAGGTAGTTACACCTCAAAACTAATGTGGTTAGTGAATTTAATGGAACTGGAAAATTATCCCTGTACGCAAAGATGAGTGAATATTGAATCCTGAAGTTTTGACCTTTATACTTTGAGGAAAAAGCATACCAAAGGATCTATGATAGTTTAACATGGTAAGTCATGCAGGACCTGAGAACTGAAGTGAGTTTTGTTCTGTTTCTGAAGAGGAAGGCAAGAGTGATTTGATCACTCTTTCAAAGTATTGATAGAATCATAGAATGGTTTAGGTTGGAAGGGACCAACTAGTTCCAGCCCCTGCCATGGGGCAGGGCCACCTTCCACTGTGAGTATGAGACTTCTGATCATAGGGAACATACCCATCTACCATGAAACCAATAGCTGAATTTTGCTTCCAGGTTACTTGGTTTTGCTAATAAACTGCGATCAACAACTTGGGTGCAGGCTGCAATTAGGGTGAAATGCACAGAAGTAGGATTTAAAAGCAAACTTTTTCAGTTAATTTTTGAAGTACTTTGGAAGTGTTAGAATATACAAGAGGAAAAGGTAGTTATCTGAATGCATTTTGCGCTATAGATCAGTTCAGTGGCCAAGATTAACATTTACTTAATGAGTTACTTCTGATCACTACACCTTGCAAGATTACTGAGTTATATCGCAAGTCCTTGTGATCCACTCTTAATTCAGCTTGGGGAAAAAAAAAAAAAAAAAAAAGCTCTTGTGCTTTTATAGTTCTCAGTCGTCTTCTCGGCTTTAGCTGAGCTACTTGCCTAAATAAAAACAAGTATTCCCAACACACTTGCAAAACTGGTCACCTTTTATTGGAACTTGGTTTGTCCTTTCAATAAACCATTGAAATTACTTCAGTGACTCTGCCAACTCTTTTTTTTTTTTTTTGAAAGCACCCATAACAAGTGTTTGGTATGCAAAATTATACAAACTGACATTAATTTACTAAGTTTTAATAAATCACACCTTTATGTATTTCCAATGTAACTTTAAGAAAAATATTCAATACACAACTGAAGGATTCATTCTTAACAGTATTTATCCACTGTGGTACACTTAGAAAAAAAACTTAAGATGCATGGGTGGATTTTCAATTCCCAAACTGTGCATCCAAACAAACAGAGTAACTTTAGAGGGCAGCTATACAGTTTGCTTACCTAAGTAGTACAAGATTTACTGTATCTTTTTAATTTAAATAAATGCATATATTTAAAAGCATGTTTTAAAAGATAACTATACTACCCCCATGTTTTTTAAACTAATAATTGCCTGCTGTTAAGTTTGGTCTTCATTTTAGATCAGTAAACTAAAACATCCAGTTTTATTTTCTACTTGTCACACAGGACAAACCATGAACATTTGGACTCCACCAGCAACAGGGAAATTTTGATTATATAGATTTTTTTTATTAGGGAGCCTTTCCACTGTTCGTTAGTTTAAATTCTGAGCAAAGAAAGTTGGCCCATGCCCTCCAGAGGTTTGGTAAATATTTTAAAATGATAGCTATACAATAACTGAAAATATCATGAAAGTTGCACACAATGGGAGACCGATACAAAGAACACTAGGAAAAGCTCACACCAGTATTTGCAAAAACCTTTTTTGATTGAGTGAGAAGAGTAAAACCTGACGGATTGTGATGTTTTTCCTAATGAAACGACCAATAGATGCTGGTCATCCCTTCAGGAAAAAAAAAAAAAAAAATCAAAAGGATTATATTATCTCAGCAATACAGAACTGCTCAGGTCATCTCATCTGCAGAATGATTCACTAGACAGAGCAGTGTAAGATTCTTCAGCTGAGAAAACCCATCCCATTTAAGAAAAGTTATTCTCAGGTCACATTCAAGTAACTTATTCCTGCATAGACAGTGTCTCTTTTACAGCTTCAAAACTGGTACTTACGAGACAGTCTCTGGTATATCCTCTGGTTTTTTGAAATGGCCTGCCCACAACAAAAATCTTTTCTCCCAGTCTGTAGGCTTGTGTCCAGGCACCCTCAAAGGAGTCTGGCCT
>VZRU01016499.1:29978-61931 GCA_013398155.1 Pedionomus torquatus | reverse complement strand
GGCGCGGGCAGCTCTTCCTCGGGTTTTGTAAATAGTGACCGGATTTATATATTGTAGGTCACCTCGCATGCTGTACTCGGAGGTGATTCGTAGACTTAGGTTTTGGGCAGATTTCTACGCTTCTAAAATAAGAAAAGCCGTGATTAGGAACACGTTATTCTACCAAAATGACGTGAATACATCACGGACTTAATTGATAACTATCTTTAGGGCAGAGATTAATTAGAAAAGCACTTTAAAACCTCACTCATTCTGGCTTCATGTTTTTTAGGTGACGATGCCTGATTTGTAGATTTTTGTGATTACTTGTCTGTAATCACAAGAAGGAACTTCTTGACTCCTTATTGAATTCTGTGTTTTAAACACGTTGTAGCATATTTTAATGACCAAAGCAGCATCGCCTAGTGTAGTGCCTGGCTTTTTGAAGGCTACTAAATCAATGGTGGTGCTTTTACACTGTTCCCCCTACCCCCCCTTTTTTTTTTCCCCTGTTAATGATTTCCATTACTGTATATGATTTAAATGTAGCAGCCGTGCTCAAGTAGTGCATGTGGAATCAAAATACTGAATTAGAAAATAAAAACAGCTAGAAAAAAGTGAAAGTTTGTTTTTATAGTTGCTTGGAATACTAAAATGGTTAGCAAATATCATTCATGATACAAAATGCTTTCACTGTTATACATAAAAATACATAAAGTGAAGACTATTAAAATGTAATTTTAGTGTTCTTGCAGTGCGCAGAAGGTTTAGTAACAATTACTCTGGGAAGTAATTGTCTCTTTCACTTCCACTTTTGTATTTGCACTTCTCTTAAATAGGAAACTTATGCCCAAAGGATGTGCAATGGAAGCTAAAAAGGAACGTTCGAGATTTTAGGCAGCTTAGCATTTTAATTAAAAAAAAAAAAAAAAAAAATTAGCAAAACCCAACCAAACAAATAACCCTAACAAAACTAAAACCAATACCTTTTTGAATGCACAATTGATTTCAAACTCTTTTGGAAAATAGCTTTATTTTAATTGATTATGAATTTCAAAGCTTCAGCAAAACATGATAGAGGATATTACAGCCCTAGGATTATAGATACAATTGAAAGCAACACATTCAGCATTTACTGGCAGCAGAGGGAAAGCTGATCCATCTGGTGATTCTGAGCAGGAGACCTTGTATTTTGTAAGTCACTTGCACAGTTATTTTTGTGAACACATGGTTTAAGAGGACCTTTTTTTGTGAAATTACTCCAGCAGTTCCACTTAGATACGTGCTTTATATAGTGTAGAACCATATGGGTAGATGCAGGGAATTTAAATTGTCGCTTCCTGAAACTTGCACAACGATGCAGTATCACTTCTGCATCATGTTGCAGTTAAAGTTTGGCAGCCTTTCTGTTTCCCAAGGATGATGATGGAACTGGACAGTTCCAGTAATCAGAAACTCTAACAGCAATTGAAGCTTAGATTCCCATTACTTTCTAATCAAAGAAAACATGCCGTCATAAGTAATTTAAAAAGAGAATAAAGTTGCTCTGCAAGCGTTTTGTGAAATAGCCTCTTTTAGTGTTTGTCAAATTACTGTGATAAGCAAACAGTGCCTTATTAATGGAAACTGATTTTTAAAAAGCTCTCCATGTGAAAAAAGAGGAATTGCATTAAAAAAAAAAAAAGTTAAATTAAGTTTGCAGGAGTCCAGAATACAATCTTCTGCATGTTTTTGACATACAAGAATCAAAATGATACACACACTTAAGGCATATAATAGCAATTGCTGCTTCCTCTGTTCATGAAGAACTGCATGTGATAATGTCAGACACTCCTCACTTGTGTACCACTCTTATGCAGTACACATATCTCTCCCTATATATGTACCTCTGTGTACACACACACCTACATATGCCTCTTATTTAATGGGGAGTTTGGGGAAATAGCGTAGCCTCATATTCAGTTCTGAGTCCATTTAATGCAGCTTCTGTTTCTCGTGAGACATGGGTTTGTGCAGTTACTCTTTCATCTCTTTCTCTGTTTGGCTTTGCTGGCAGACATGCAATTGGATTTATTCTGGGATTAATATCATCTCTTCAGATGCATAGCTTGTTGGTTATGTTAAAACTTAACTCAGTGTACAAATGCTTGTCAATGTTTTTATGGGAGATGTAGCAAATAAGGAAATTTGGGTAAATTCATAAATGAGCAAAATATATTTCTGTATTTAATGTTGAAGAGCACAGTAGCAGATAGTGAGGCGGACAAGCGTCCTAGGTCTATTTAAATAAACACCTCTTGTAGCCTGTCTGCCTCCAGACTGTTGTTCAATCTGACACAACTATCCTAAAAATGGACCAGTTCCATCATCATTGCAATGAAGTGGCTGGTCACAGGCTTTTCTCTTAATCCAGCCTGTATAATACACTGTGTTTCCAGAGTCTTTTTAAATTGTTTTATACTAAGACCATGTTTACCATGACCAAAGTTTAGAAAAACATTTCTTTTCACTGTTAACTCTCGCTTTCTTTAAAACAAAATCATGACACACATAAAGTCTGTTAGATTATTTGTGGTAACTAAGTGCCAGTCAAAGACAAATTATTCATTCTAAAAAGGAATATTTTTAGCTTCAAAATATAAGTGATTATAATAGTTCCACCCTAGTCACAGTCGCTTCAGGTATTTTTGAAGTATTAAGGCTTTCCCAATAATTTCTTGAGTTTCATTTTCATTTCTGAAAGCAGGCTGTAGAAATAAATGTGGTTCCTTTGAAAAATTACTTAGTCAATAGATGCCTGACCAGAAAAAAAAGGTTTATTTATGCTGGCTTAGGTTTGCTGAGATGCTTTTGTGGCCTTCATCTTATGGGATTTAAATTGGGCACTTTGTTAGAGGGTCAGAGCCAGAATTACAGATGCTTTCAGTGATAGAGGAATTATTTCTGTAGGGCTCTGTGTGAGGTGCTTTGTAGGCACCTGGTGTAAGGTGAAACTATACTTGGGGTTCTTTTTGCTGGATAGTTAATATATTTAATAATGTCAGGCCATAGTGAGTAGGCAAGTATGAGGATTGAGAATGTATGCTTCCAGTACCTGTAATACATTTGGGAATATGAAAAAAGTTGTTCTCAGAAGACAAACATTAAAGCACAGTTAACACTAGATATGCTGATTTCTTATAATGCTTAAAGAAAATGAATCTCTGATGGTTGTCTGTTTCTTTGGATTCAGTCAGCGAAGAAAACAGATGCAAGTAATAGTATCTGCGTGTTGATTTAATCACAGTTTCTTTGAATCCAGCTTATCTTCCACAGACTCTACTATTTAACTCTTTTTAGTATGATCAGAAACAGTCTTTACTCTGGAAGCTGCATTTTGTTATGTATGTAGAATTAAATTGAATTTATTATGTCAAATAATTATTGTTGGTCATCTTTCATGCTCAAAATTATGAAGCATGGGATCATGTCACCTTCCATTCCAAATATGCTTTCCCTCTGTTGTCTACTAAAGTGTACAATTTTTTTTTATATGGTTTCTCAATATCAAGTCTTGCTTACAAGTTAAAGCAGTAAAATATCTAGTTTCCTATTTTGGTTCTTTTGTAAATAGCTGACATAAAACTCATTCATCATACCAAGGTTTGTTTCCAGGATCTGTCAGAACTACAGCTGATTTTATTAAATTTGAAAGTGAATAGAGTGAAGGTGGTAACCAGTCTAGCCAGTAATATTGGCTTCCTTATCAGTAGGGTTGGGGTGATGGCTGATTATAGTCTACTCGACATGTGATGTACTCCCACAAACCATTTAAAAAATTAATGTGATACTAATTAACATTCAGAAGGTCAAGAAATGTCTGACATAAAGCTGAACTTTTTGGTACTACTTAAAAAGTTGTATCTAAAAATCAGTCTTTTTGAAGGGCAGTACTTATATTTTATGTAATTATCAGGAACCATATATATTAATTCTTAGTAATTTGCATTACATACAACCAATGATGTTATATTTGTAAATATTCTTAAACCTTGTACTGGACTCCCTTTGGCAGCTCATTACTACTAATATTTTATAGTGTTCCAATATTGTGCTTTGTCTGGAGACAGCACGATTAGTTAAATATTAACAAAAAAAATTAAGATTAATTGCAGTGTGCTGCTATTTGTGTGCGTGTTCCATTCCACAGTGTAGGAGTTGGTGGCTTTAAACTTTCTAAGGGATTCCAGTAGCTACATTCCTGCAATATATCTTGAATTTGCTCCTTCTGTCTGACAGCAGATGAATGATTGGCAGAGCGTGTCATACTATTATGGACTAGCAGGGGAGAAGGGGGATTCTGTGTTGGGAGTGGACTTGTTTTATTATTTATTTTTTCCCCTGAATAGAATATTGTGTTTAAGATTGAGTGCTTTTATGGATGTTCCTTTATCAAATAATGTCAGGCTGAATAGTGTAGGAAAGTCACAGTTGTGTCTTTCTCTTCCAGTTTGAGCAAGTTTCATTTCAGGAGAACCGGTGTTACTCCCTCATCTTCATCACAAGTGGATTTTACTATACCCTCCTCACCTTTAATGTTTCACTTGTTCATGTGCTTGAACTGGATGTTTCTCCCTGCACTCCCCCAAACATACTTAGTGTATTCTGAGAGGGAGAAGGACTAATTAAAAAAGTGAGATTCCTTCCTCCTGTGTGTAGTTGGATTAGTACAACCAGTGGGCTAGTAACCTGTTAGGATATAGGTGAGGTTACAGGTTTGAGATAGGAGGAGGATAGCAACCTCCTAAAATGTTTCTGCTGACAGAATAGTTGTCTATAATCAAAGTCTAAGGATATAGTTGAACTTTTCAGTTTCAGTGCTGGTTTATGTAGTTCCACGCTCCTGTTGCTTGTTTCATGCTCTCATTCTGTTAACACAGTTTGCTGCATGGCAGCATGGTAAAACAGGCATATGTTGACTGTGTTTGTGTCTTGGACCTTTTCTTTTTCTGTTCTCTCTGATAAATAATCCAATAAAGGGTGCAGATCTGTGGTTTGATTTATGATGGACAGGAGTGCTTGCACTGGCATGATGGAGGATGTGCATTGAATATATGGCTGCATGAGGAGCATTACTTAGTGCCTCTAACCATAGCCTTAGTGAGTGGATGCCTGTGGTCTTGTGTTTGCAGGAGGCCAGAGCAGATGATTCGATGGACGCTTCTGTCTTTAGATTCCTCTGTACATAGAAGGCAATGATGTGGGAAGATACAAGAATGCACTGTTGTCTATTTACTGTTTCCCTGGATGCAGTCCGATTGCATTCAGCATAATCAATTGGGGGTACTGGTGGATGAAAAACTGCTTGCAGCACAGAAGGACAATTGCATTCTGGGCTGCATCAAAAGCCCTGTGGCCAGCAGGGTGAGGGAGGGGATTCTGTCCTTCTAATCCGCTCTGGTGAGACCCCACCTGGAGTATTGTGTCCAGCTCTGGAGCCTTCAGCACAGGAAAGTCATGGACTTGTTAGAGCGGGTCTGGAGGAGGGCCACAAAAATGATCCAAAGGCTGGAGCAGCTCTGCTGTGAGGACAGGCTGATGGAGCTGGAGTTTTTCAGCCTGGAGAAGAGAAGGCTCTAGGGAGACCTTACTGCAGCCTTTTGCTGCTTAAAGGGGGCTTGTAAGAAAGATGGAGACAAACTTTTTATTGGGGCCAGTTATGACAGGACAAAGGCTAATGGCTTTAAACTAAGAGGGGGTTGATTTAGACTAGATATAAGGAAGACATTCTTAATACTGAGTGTGGTGAAACACTGGCCCAGGTTGCCCAAAGAGGTGATGAATGTGCTGTCCCTGGAAATACTCATGGTCAGATTGGATGGGGCTCTGAGCAATCAAGTCTAGTTGAAGATGTTCCTGCTTATTGCAAGGGGGCTGGATGAGATGAACTTAAAGGTCCTTTCCAACCTAAACTATTGTATGATGTGATGAAACTGCTCCAAGGGGTTCTGGTCTGGGACTAGTGTGAAATACATGGTTGCTGGTGCTGGGCTGGGCATTCCTGTGGCCTGGAGAGATCATGCAGAGATGACAGGTAAGATGTTGTTCTGGTACTGATAGGTGTCTTAGCCAGATGTCCTCATTTTTCAACGATTTCTTATCCACCCCCTATCTTTCAAACAGGCAAGAGGCACCACAGGCTGACTTCCACTCAGTGTTCCAGTAATTTGCCATTAGTTAATTACATCTCCTTTCCATTGTTCAGAAAAGATGTAAAGGCAGATTAATGATTCAGTTGTGCTCCTCTTAAGTCTTTCTTTCCTACTTAGTATCAATTTCTCTCATAGTACTTTTAAGTTAAAATTATATGCTGCATGTTGATGTTGGAGCACACTTTAAATACTGGTTTTAGGTACTTGTTTAGCTTTAGAAAAAATTGTCTTAGTTTGGAATTTGTGCAGAATGCAGGTAGAGAGTGAAGATGCACAGTGGTTTTGAAAGTAACAACCAGTGGGGTTTGAATTAAAGCGCCTGCTTGCAGGTTGTGTGGCCGCTGAATCTTGATTCCCCACCCACATGTTATGTTAACGAATGGCTCGGTTGATTTTATTATTATTTTTCTCCACCACCTCGCCCTTCCCCTAGTCTGGCGGCACATGGAGTGATACTTGAAAGTCCATGATGTGTTGCTTTTAGTGGCCCAGTTGTTTTAGGAAGTGAGTGTTTTGCTGTCCTCAGGATTGGGGTGCTCTCAAAACAGATTTGTCCAAACAATGGTGATTGCCATTGAAAGTATGAATTTTTGATGTAATATTTAACGGGGTAGAATTAATTCCTTCTCAATACTAAGTGTAATGCCTGAACTGTTTAATTGTGCAACTCTTTTTCTGTAGTCATTTTGGAAGAATTACATTAGTGGGTTTGGATTTTTATTGGAAGAATAAGCAGAGGGAAGCTACTTTCCTTAAAGGTTGAAGGGAAGATGCACAGTTTGTGAATCCAATGCGAACTATTAGATAGCTTCAAAACCAGATTTAAGAATTTGTTAAACCTAAAGGCAAGTGTATGCTAAAGCAATGTTGGTGGATGTTCCTTTTATGCCTGCAGAAGAAATTGCTGGTTTTCTTGTTCTGCTTCAAATAACCCTTCTCTTCAATGTCCTCAAGCGTGTAAGAACAACATAATCTGTACTTAGAGTAAACTGTCAGCAAATCTTCCCACATAGATCCAATAATGGGAGACAAGATGTGGCCTTCTCTCCCCTTCCTGCATACATTTTTAAATGGTTATAGGCATGCCATAAAAAGTAGATTTGGTTAAGATTATAGGTCTGATGTTACTAAGTGGAAGCTGATGGGGTTTTTAATCTATTACGGAAGGCTGATTTGATGGGAACATTCCTGTGCTTTTATCTTAACTCCAAATAGCACTTGGGTAAATAGATAACATAAATGGATGCTTACTCTGCTTAGTCAATAACGCAGTTCTTGTCCAAAAATAAGAATGCAAAATGAAAGATCTGGAGTCGAGCTCAAAAAACGTGTATGTTATTGACAGCTTAAAATTGCAAGACAAATAATTTTGAAAACACTTTCATATTACTGTATGTCACTATTCCAGCCCCAAAGAAACAGTCTCACCACATAGAACCAGCTTGTTAAAAATTTCTTAGTAAGACTGAAGATGCACTGAAGATGTAGTTGCCCAAGTTAGTAAGTCCACAAAGAGCCAAGTGCCATTCCACATAGATCCTTGGAAGAAAGGGAGTAGAAACTGTGAAATTTGATAACGATGATGGATTTTTAACTCAAACTGTCTTGGCAGTACTTCTTTAAAAATACAATAAAAATTTCCTTTCGATCCATTTGAAGTAGGTGATTTATGAAGCATGTCTTCGTAACTACAAATGCTAAACTACAATACTTTTATTTTTAAATACTTAGCCTTGATTTTTCCGCATGTATCTTTGATTCTTGTGACAAGCGTTTTTAATAACTAAGGGTAAATACAATGACTTTTAAAATGATTCAATTTCTGCCTTCTAATGCATTTAAAGTATGTTTATTCTGGCTTGATGTATCTACCTGGTCATAAGCACAAGGCAAATCCTATGTCGCCAGACCGGTATGTTGTGTCGGTGCTGTAGTGAACAGGCAGAAGAATGTTCTGCTTTCTTGAGGTCTGATGGTGGCTGCCTGGAAGGGCTTATTAGTGCTCACAAGAAACTAAGGAAGTGCCAGCTTTGAAGAAAGTCAACAGACGCTATTTGCTGTTGACACAGCAGTAGTACAAAAAAAAAAAGGCAACTCCCTTGCTCCAAGGGGTAGGACACTTTACAATTTGCAGTCTGTCCGTCTTCAGAAATTGCATGTATGTAACTCTAATTAACAAATTGGCATTAGAGCCCTTTGCCCAAGACTACCAAGCAGCGGAAGAGGTTTGTGTTCACTTTTATTATTCTGGAAAAGAATGGATTTTTGATCTTGCCGTGGCTCTGAGACTATTTATTAAGTATGTTGCTGCAGATTTAGAGCAAGGATTCAGATACAGAGTATGGTAGGTGAGTAAGGAAGGTACGTACCACCAACCTGTAACAGATCACTGCTTCAATTAGCAGTTAATAAGCATGTATCTTCTTCAAAGTGGTGTGGTGTCCTTCGTACTCCTGACTGGGTCTACTGACCTGCCTTGGGCACATGCCTGTCAGATTTCTCTTGCACTTGCTTTGGCTTTGACAAGGAATAATCTCTGATATGATAACAAATGCACAGAAGAGTCTTGTTTCCATCCAGCTTAATTTGAAACTTGAGATGTTAGAAGGGCTTGGGAATGTATACAGAGAACAAATTTTTCTCTTACATGCTTATAATACACATGGACTGATTGTAGAATCCAAACAGATGCCACTTTTCAGAGGAAGAAAAATCCAGTGATTTTAGGATATGTCACTATTCTGTGTTTTAATCAATATCTATTTTTAGTATTTCCAAAAGGTAGTATGTAGTGGGTGAGAGATGCCAGAAAGAGGATACTTTGCCTTGATTTTTACACAAATAATGGGGGTAGGCATAGTAACGTATAGGGGGGTAGCCATATCATCTGATGGTCTCTGTCAGCTGCAGTATCTGAGCAGGAAGAACAAGGTGGCATTTCGCCACAGTCTGCAGAATTCCAGATATGGTTGAATCTAAAAGGAAATAGTTTGGCAGGTCATCTGGATTATCAATGGTTAAAGGGTTACACATTTGACTGTATGGTGATAATTGAAATGCTAGCTCGTAGCTAGTGTTTATCCAGCGGAGTACTGTCAGGGGATTCACACTGTAATAACCTTTTCGATACGAGGAAGAATAATCTTTGTAGTTACAAGACGCTTTTATGCCACTGAATACTATTGTACTGTGTAAGAGGTTTTTACTGAATTAACTGTTTCAGCAGGAAGTCATAATTTTAATGTAAGCACTTTAGCTGCTACAAAAGGAGGCTGAAGGCTGAAATTACTCTGAAGGTTTTTTTAGCAGTTATCCTTGAAATGTTCAAAAGTATTTGTTTCAAAATAGCCTTAAATTTGCTAGTTATAACAATGCAGATATGATTGCTAAGAAATACTGTGTGCTTCATTGGTGTTGATGTAAGCATGCTATAGAAATCTAAATAAAAGGAGTCCACAGCAGTGCAAATCTTCATAGCTTGTGCTTTCTCAGAGTTGTTGACATCACCCTTACTATAGGTTTTATGGGAGCTATTTTTACTATAATATCTTTTATTAGCAAATATAATTTGCTAGCCTGCTTTTCTCCATAGTAATTTTTAATCTTCTAAAGAATCAAAAGATTTCCCCTGAAAGGTATGATATTTTATTTTTTTTAATACCAGGTTGTGACATTACAAAATTCCAAGATTTGTCCAGGCAAACGTACGGTGGCTGTGTTCTTCAGCTAAAAAAGTACATAATCCTCTTCACTTAAATGTAGTTTAATGCAGTGGATGGGCTCATTTGTAGCTGTTGGGGTTTCCTAGAGTCTGACATAGTGATTTCCAGAGGTGGATGCTGTTGTGATGTAGAGGTAGGACATGAGGCTGTGCAGCCTCTTCGCATGGATGCGGTTTGGAGAGTAGGCTACACCTGGCAGTCTTAATAGAAAAGCAACAGCCATCTTAGTCCGATGAAAATCTCTGCCAGTATTCATTTTTGTGTGTGCCTTTTACACTTTTTAATCAAGCTTTCCTATCCTTTCTGTGCATTTCTTCATAAATTTGCGGATTTACCTTTATGAATGGTAAAGACCTTCACAAAGTCTTAGTGCTTGTCCAGCTTGCTTACCAACACCAGTGTTTTGGGATCTTAAGGTTGTAGGTCAAATTACAAATGTGATTCAGAGTTTTTCCTTAGGATACGTGCCCTTGATGTTAAATGATTATAAACATCCTTTTTATAGTACTTAGCTTGCATACCTTCATTTTAAACCAAACGGTAGGGCAGACTTGTGTTTTCAGGGTTAGTTCTGAGTTGAAGACTGGCAGAAGGAGGACAATAAAGTTTTTTAAATTCAGGTGTTCACTAGCGGGAAGTTGATAGAAACACACTGAAACACACAGTGTGCTCTAAATCTTAAAACTGGCTGCTAGTCGTGCAACTCCATCTTCTTACCTGCTTCTGGTCAGTGATTTACAGCCTCCAATACATGCCACTAATTTTTCTTGCTGAGTTATTTTTAAGGTAACTTGTGTACTTGTGCTAAATTATGAAGACGCTTTCTGAGATAGTATATTTGGAAACCCAAGGCAGAACAGAAATGCGGCAGTGTTCTGTTTATAGAACTGGGTCAGTGAGTGCACCTTGAGTCTGACCTCCAACGCGACACTGTTTGCGGGTACAGTTCAAGATTTTCTGTTCTGTAAGGGATCGTACAGGGATTCAAATACAGTATGATGAAAAGAGCGATAGATAGCATTGTAGATAGCATCTATCTACATCTGTAGTCCTGAATATGTCAAAGAAAGAGAAAAAGCTACTCTCTCTCTTTTGTCATGTCAAAGATTAATGTATTGGAATAAAATTCCTGAGCGTAAAGGATCATTTTAATTAAAAGAAGGGCAAACAAAAAGACACAGATTATAAATTTTCTTATGTATGGGAATATGATTTAAGATAGCAGACGTAGCCTCACAAAGAAAGAAAAATTAACATTTTAGATTAAAAAAAACTTTAGGTAACCGTCGTTCTTTCAGACTTAGAGATTTCTGACTGTAAACCGTAAGAGCAATGTATTCAAACTACTGTGTTTCTTATCTGAGTCCTTTTCCGAATACTTTTCTAAGTGCATGAAAGACACCCATGGGTGATTCATCCTTGCCATTTCTGACTAGTGTGTGTCATCGAGTTGCCTCGTTAGGAAGGGGTGCAGTTAATGTAGGGTTTGACGTACTGCTGGTGGCCCTCGGCAGACTGGTTTTCATCTCTTGCCTTTGGTGATTTTTCTTTTTGTGCTTGGGAGGCTTGTGATCTTTTGAGGACTGTTTGAGAAGGCAGTTTTCCACATTATGAAGATTAGCAGTTAAAGCAGCTCGTAGCATTTCAAGATGGTGCGTTCTGTGATGTAATGAGATGTGTTCTTGGTCTGAGCAGGGAATTAATGACTTGTAATTTGCAGCTAATACAAAATGAAACAAGCCCATGCCAGATGTAGGACGCTGAGCCTTGCCATTTAATTAAGGAGAAACTAAAAGTGAAATTGGGGTTAAAAACCCTGAATAGACTGATTATTGTTACAAACCAGCAAACTGATAGGTATATATTAGAGAGAAGAAACAAGCTCACATCACTATATACTATATGTGTGTGGAGTTGACAGTGCTTGTAGATGACAAGGCCTGAAGGTATGGCTTGGGCCAGTCTTGCAATAGCTTTTACTGTTAGGAATTTTATTTACTTTTATGTAGCCACAGTTTTCTGTAATGTTCAGCTAGCCTGCCTGCTATCTGTATATTCAGAGAAAAAAAGTTAAGGGAGGCATTTTACAGCAGTTTACAGATTTATTTTTTTTTAATTGTATTTTAAAACTATAATGGTCAGAGACAAGACATATTAAAAATCATCTTACAAACTTATAATAGCTGAAAACTGACTATTAAATAATTAAAATATCAAAACGGATAAAGGGAGTTGTTAGAGATTTAGTAAGAAAGTAAAAATTGACTAGAAAATAGGAACTGGTTTATTTATTTGTTTGTTTGTTTGGACCCAGGAAAAAAAGTCATATGAATTTCTTAGAAAAATGTTCTACCTTTATAAGTTTTCCTTTGCAAAGAGGGATTCATACAGTTACGTCTCATGGCTCAAGAATTCTTTGAGGTGATCTGCAGGGAAATGATGCTGTTTTTTTAAAGTAGCTGAGTAGGAAAAGCGATTTATGTTTAAAAGATCCTTAAATATGGGTCAGAGAGCTTCAGTAGCTAGTTCTGGTGCGTCTACGCCTGAAGGAGAATTTAGGCACAAATTGTGATGTCAGTGTTACTAGTGCAGTTGGTTTGAAAGTTTTATGGATAACAAAATACTTAAACTGATTAAAGATACAGCCACTTAAGTAATTTGTATATGATGAGATTATCTCAGCAGTTAAATGACTGAAAGACGGTAGACTTGTCTGTTTTCTTAATGCTCTCTCTGGTTCAGATTTATGCTATTCTCAGTCCATTTCTTTGACTGGAGTTTGTGTAATAAGTTCTGCAAAAACCTCTTCAGTAGGTATCATTGTAGGGCTTTTTGTGTTCACCTGTCTAAGTTGATTAATTGTGGTGTGTTTGAAGAAATTAGCTTGATTTTATTTATTTATTTATTAATTTTAAAGTGTTGGAAAGTGTTAAGTGACTTTAGCAGTCTGTGTTGTACTAAATAAACCAGGAAGGTAATACTCAAGACTTACACAGGCACATACTTAATATAATACATAAATTGATAAATTGCTTAAGCTGGCTGGCTCGTCTGTAACTCTGGCTGCATTGGATATTTTATTCCATCATCAAAAATTCTGTTTTCCCACTAAACCTTTAATTTTCTGTTTTGTTTTCAATTGGACACTGAATTAAAACCCAGTATTTGAATCTAGAATTCCTGTCCTATAACAAATAAAAGACTTACAGTGCAGTGGACTGTATACAGGATAAAACTGACAGGAGCCTTTGTCTATGCCCTTTTTTTCCTGTAGGGAAAAAATAGAGGAAGAAAGAATTAACATTTTTGAAAAGTGACAATAGAAAGGCAGGGTAGGTTTTGCCTCTTTTCCTCTGTATACATGCATGTCTACATCCTGTGTACTAATTTGATTTCTTTGCTTCCTGAATGGCGTTTGCTGCCTCAGGGTATACAAAACTTAATTGTATGATTGCGAATTCAAATGCAGTTTTGCTTGATGAATAGGTAATGCCCTTATGTAAAATATAATACTTTAAAATCATGGAAATAGCACCTTACCTCCACACTACTCATAAAAGATATTAGATATTTATTTCTTAATCTTAATCCTACAAAGAATCAGGTCTGAGAGCATAATAAAATATGTGTTTGTTATCTTCCGTTTTCTTAAATAATTTTCCCAAGCACAATCTATAAAACTCTGAACAACATTGCACAAATTTTCTGTAGTGTTTTACACAGAGGTCATTTAAACAGAGTGCCTGTGAAACCTACACAGAAAGATTTATTCCTTTCCTGTTGATGGGAAATATTAGAATTCTAACAATTTTCTCTAGAGGAGACTTGAGAAATCCCTCTCTCTCTGCTCTGTGGACCTTACATTTATCTGTGTCTCTGTGGCTTTTGACTTGACTCCAACTCCAGTAGAGCTGCTTGTACTGGTAGCTCTGTGGCAGGGAAAGCTTATAGCTACATTTGTTTTAGAATGAGGTGGTTTAAAAATCTAGCACACGGAATTAAGACAAGAAGCATGTGTTTATAAAGCAGGTCTACTGTTGTGATAGGCTTTAAGTATGTTTTTGTCCCTTTGGGTTTAAACCTGTTTTTCCTTTCTTCAAAAGCTTCAGTGCTGGCTTAACCTTCAACTGTGTTTAGCCAGAGCTGTGTGCTTCCTTCTGTCTATGATCTGATAACTTTTTTTCCTTATGGTAACAAATTAGTGTCTGTTTCACGCTGGCTAGATTTCATATCTGGATAGGCATGAAATAGGTGTAGGCTGTTTTATTCTTTTGGCATGAAGACGTATTCAAAGTCATATTTTTCAGAGCTTCTTTAATACAAAATGGAAGTCCCTGTTCATTAGGTGTCTTGTGCTGGTTTTACTTCCTTATGATCAAAGGTTTAGTTCTTTGTATTCAGGATAGAAATTAAAGGTGTGAAAGCATGCCAGTGATAATTAGGGTTGAGCTGTATGCTGAAATAAGCATAATCCATAAGAATTTCATATAGGATTCTGCATGTTAGAAGTGTTTAGTGATAAATTTGGCTTACATTAAATTGCAGGTTATTTGTATACACAATTTTGGAGAGTGTGTGCTTTAAAATGTCATTTAAGCATATAAGGGTAATAGTTCTCAGGTTTTAAATAAGAAGTGTGTAAATATCATTCTGCTTATCAGATTTTGGTGAGTTGATTTCTGATGCCATACTAGGTTAGATGTTTTATACAGATGTATGCACTCTGTATTACATATATTTGTGAATATGAAATTCCTGTATTAAACTGTAGTAAAACCACATTCACTGCTTTCCCATATTATCCCCATATATTCTAAAATAGACTAGTGTTGCGTACAGCTTTTTTGTGGCAAATGCCTATTAAGTATCACATTGTAGGAGGTCATAACAGAGGGTAATTTGAGTGTATATACACCGAAAAAGCAAGCTCATTTTTTTTCGCTTTGCCCCCCTTTGCCCTTTTCTTTATTTCCCCACGTATTCAAGACTTGTGGTTGTCTGGTTTTTTTTTTTTTGCTGTCTTCTAGAACCAGACTTGTTTCTGTACAGAGTTTTAATACAGCTTAGCTAATTCATTTTAAATGTTAGATTATCAAAGCTTCCCCAAGTGTATTCATATAGATGTGATAATTTATTGCTTTTGAAAAACGATCCCTACTTTATAAAAAAATTATACTTCCTGGTACACTCAAAGATATTTATATCTTAAGTATAAAGGAGCAACTCCTCAATTTTTTCTTTTTATTATCAAATATTTTGCTGGTGACATTGAAAAAGGATGAAGTGATTTCTATCTTCTGTTTGTATTTTTACATTGTTATGCTTGTTTGCCACTTCAATAGCAGCATATATAAAGTTACCCGAGTTTCTAAACTTCTTTGGGTCTTCATTTGCATTTGCTAGAGGTGTTTATAAGCACTCAGAAATTGCTAGCCTTAGTGTAGCCTGCGAGGTACTAACAAAAGCACAGTGAAATGTTACTTGCAAGGGTTGTGCTATGCAAACCATTTTTTCCAGCTTGAGACAGCTGTTGCAACTTCATCAAAACAGCTGCATCTAGACCTGTAGACAATTGAAAGTCTATATGTAACTGCAGAGCTACAATAACAAATGTAAAATAATTTTAGAGGGCAGTTGTTACTTAAAATATGAAGCTATAATTGCTTTTGTAGCCCTTGGAAAAGGAGGAAAATGGCATTTCCTTCTTACTGGAACTGGACTGTTTTTCTCGTAATTGATTGAATGATCAAACCCTTTAGAGGATTGGATGGTGTTTCTTCTTTTCAAGCTCTAGTTTGTGGATATTTGTAAATATAGTTGTAGATCAGTAGCATCTGCAAGTAACTATTATAGTATGTCTTTTATACACCAGCTTCTTTGTTTGCTTTTGTACATCCTGGAGATGCAGACTGATTTTTTTCAGTGCTTGTTAGAAATTCTGCCATATCGTAATACAGATTTTGTTTTCAGTTGTTGTTTGGCTTATGAATTAGTGCTAATATTAACTCTGGAAACAGAAGCTGGAAAACTTGAAAACTGCGGAAGTTGTGCAAAAATATTATGTTCTGAATATATGTATAAATTTCAAAATTTTATGTTTTAATGACTTCATAAAGGAAAAATTTATTTGGTTATAGAGTTGCTTATTTTCTTTTTACTTCTGAGTTAACTGGTGTACTCTTCTCTTTCAGAATGTATGAAAACATGTCCACAATGGTGTATTTAAAGGAAGAGAAGTTGGAGAAGCTCACTCAAGATGAAATCATTGCCAAAACTAAGCAAGTGATTAATGGACTTGAGGCACTGAAGAATGAACACAATTCAATTTTACAGAGCTTACTTGAAACACTGAAATGTTTGAAGAAAGATGATGAAACTAATCTGGTTGAAGAAAAATCAAATATGATTCGAAAGTCACTGGAAATGCTGGAGCTTGGACTTAGTGAAGCACAGGTAAAAATTGTGATAGAAATAAAGCCTTTCAGACCTTGAATGGCTTTTGGGGGAAAAGAAATAAATGATTTTTTTAACCTGTAATTGGAAATTTTGAACTAAGTGGAGATGAGTTTTGAAGGAGTTACATTGGCCTTACTGAATATTGGCAATGTGCTGGGACATATATTATTGTATGTTAAGGTAAAGACTACTTTGCTATTTTCTGTTTGGAGTTTGGTGTAGTTTTAGGGAGGTAATGTTTGAGCAGCTCAAGAACTGAGCATTGGCATTTTAACTCTAAATTATTGCATAGGGAGGTCTCACAGATAAATGAATTTGCTCCAGCCATTGAACTCTGCCACAATCTAAAATTCATATTTTAATTCCCTTTCCTGGTGAAGGGAATAGACCTCCCTGATTTAACCCCAGCCAGCAGCTGGGACCACACAGCTGCTTGTGCAGTTCTCCCCCTTTCTCTCCCAGAAGGGCATGGAGAAGAGGCAGAAAAGGAGGGGAAAGGGGAAGGAAAACCACTTGTGGGTTGAGATAAAGACAGTTTAACAAAACAATAACAGAAAAAAGGAAATAACAGTAATAATAATGGTAAAAGAATATATACAAGATATATGTATACAACGTAAAGTAATACAACAAAAGTCACTCTTGCCATGCAATAAATTGTTTGTCAACTGATTCAAGCAATGATTGTGGATCCCTTCCCCCCAGCCAGCCCCAATTTATATATCAAGCATGACATTTATGGTACGGAATATTCCAGTGGCCATTCCATTATTCTCTTTATGCTCATTCTCAGCTTCTATGGGAAGCTTTAAAAAATCCTTGAATGGTATAAACATCACCTAGCAACAACTAAAACGCTGTGCATTATTGATATTCATACCAAATCTGAAATACAGCAACCACTGCAAAGAAAGGTAACACTTTCCGCACTGAAACCAGGACGCCTTGCTTCTGAGATTCTTTATGGTAACTCATGATACTCCTGGAGCTTAAGAGTCTAGAATATTTATTGAATATTCTACTGAACCAAAATTAAATCTAAAAATATTTTAAAGGTTACAAATCAAGTACAGAATCTGATCAGCTTTCACCAATGTATTTAAAGAGGGGACTCTCAGCTAATTTCTGTGAACTGTCTCAGTCAGTGAAGGTATCTTGTGCAGAGATGAATGAGAAGGTGCATGCTTAGTTAGGATGTCAGATTGCAGCAATGTAGAGGTTCTTTAAGTTAAGATATAGAAATATTTTATAGATGCTTCTGTGGCATGGGTATAGGTCTGATGACACAGGTTAATTCCATGAAAATCAGACTGACTTTGCTGAAGAAATAATCAAACTTTTCTTTCAGTTAAATCTAGAGAGCAAGATTACAAATTATTTCAGTTTCCCGTTGTAGCTTGTAAAATGTTGAGTGTCTTGACCCTATTATCACAACTTTCCTAAATATACTTTCTGTTACAAATGCCACTGTTTGAGTAGGCCAAGTAATTTAAATTGTGAACAATTTTGAATATGTAAATAGGTAGGTGCTGAAGTCTGGAGATTTGGACTGGTGTTAGGAAATTATACCTGGAGTTTTATCTTACCTTTATGGAGAAAAAATATTTTCTAAATGCTTGATGTATTTTTTTTTTAACTTGACATATCAGCTAAGTACACTGTCTGTTTCACATTAAATATTTAGTTTAAAAAGCACTTCCAAATAACTTTGTTTTAAAGAAAGGTGAAATGCTGATAACTTGGGCATGTCAAACCTGTCTAAAAGATTTTTATCGTCATCAGTTGCCCATTCTTGTAAGGTGTGCTTTCTGGGATTGCCATCAGCTGTGCTATGTGTGTCAGTGGGAGATGACATAAACAGTGAAGGGAGAGTATCTTCAGTGTGTAGTGGATGGCTTTCATTTAACAAGCTCCTTTTTCATTTAACTTTGCTTAGGAAAAAAAAAAGCCAATAAACTGCTTTTATGGCTGTTCTATTTTTTGTCCTTAATGTATTTGTTCAAACACATTGAATATCTGCATGCTCAAGCTTATGATATGTACATCTAAAGTGCTTATATAAATTGTGTGTTGAATTGTTCATTTAGATCTCAGTAGTATAATTGTCCCTTCAAAGTATTACAGTTATTCTGAAGGGTTCATCCTTATGAACTTGTAGGCATTTAAATGAATCCCTTTCTATCTGAAAGCTTTTAAATTAAAACTCAGGTTATTTTTGTGATCCTTCAAGTTAAAAGCATTATGGCTAGTTTTCATGTTAGCTGAACGAAGATTTCCATTTCGATAATCTAAATCCCAATTCATATTTTTTGTGTAAAGTGTGTATGTAATCTTTAGGGAATTCTAAAACAATTTGACTTCTGATAGCATCCTGGAAAAAATCATCAGTAGAGAGTTCACCTTAAGTTAATACTGGCTGAACAGTGTTTAAAAAGTTCAGAGGAAAAGTGAGAACTAGATATATCAAGAAGAAAAATCTGAATATTTACTAGATATGACAGCTGATATAAAAATAAATAATAAAAGGCCTGTATGTTAAATACAGAATTGCATTCCAGAGGAAGTCTGTATGTCACGTGACACTTTCTGCTTTTTAGGTAATGATGGCCTTGTCAAATCACTTAAATGCAGTGGAATCAGAGAAGCAGAAATTGCGTGCTCAGGTTCGCCGGCTATGCCAGGAAAATCAGTGGCTACGGGATGAACTAGCCAATACGCAACAGAAACTACAGAAAAGTGAGCAATCCGTGGCTCAACTGGAGGAAGAGAAGAAGCATCTAGAATTCATGAATCAATTAAAAAAATATGACGATGATATTTCACCATCAGTAAGTAGCTGTAGAGTAAAAAGCACCTTGCATTTATGTATGTGTTTTAATCTGCCTAGTTACCAAGAAATGATGGATATAAGCCGTTTATTTGTCTCTAACATAACCTTGTCATTAAAATGCTTACCTTGTACTGGTGTCACATAGTTTGCAGGAAAATGTCAAGAGTTCAGTTCATTCTTATTTTAAGAGAGTAAATGTCTGTAGATTATAAAATACATCAGGGTCAAAATCCATAAATACTTAATATCATATTAACTTAAAAAAATAAGTAGAACTGAACTTCAAGACAGAAATTTCTTTCTGTAAATTCAACAGTTAAAACAAGTGGGAAATAAAAACTATCGGGGATTCTAAGTCCATAGGGGACATGGCTTATTTTGACTGCACGAAAAATATTTTACTTTTGTGTCATGAATTCAGTGTAGCTTTTATATCTGTTGAGAATTTACACTGGGACAGGATATTACTGAATCACCTTTTGTGACCTTCTACCAGACATTGTGATCGTCAGCATGTTTTCAGTTGTGTTTAGCTTGCCCATTGTGTTACATATTCTTACATTCAGAGAGAAAATGGATAAAATTTTAATTTACAGAAGTAACTTATTAACTAAAAATTGCTTCTGAATTATTTGGCCTTCTTATGCTTTTGTTTTGCTTTCTTAAGTCACACTGTAGAGAAATACCTCATTTTATGTGTTCTGACCTCAGCTGTGTCTTAGAACAGTTTTTCATAACCAATTATTTTGCCAACATAATAGTTGAAAATGTATGCATTTTAATGATGCTTAACTGACTGCTTAATTAAATCCTTTTAACATATTGTGAGTAGTGAGAGTTGTTTTGGTCAGCTGCACACAACGCATTTTGGTGCTGTTCTGTGAGTTTGTGTTTGTGGCTGAATACTGCCCGTGAAGCCTGTCTAGAAAAGGGGCAGGAAGAGGGAGTACTGGGATTTTGATGTGCTGTTAACTGTAATCTGCAGATGGCCTAAATAGCACCATTATTTGAAGTTTAATTGGCAAATAGGGTCAAAGTAAGCAAAGCATTTTTATAGTTTCACTGGCCATATGGATGGTCTCTGTTGTGAGCCTTTGAAAATAGTCAGTTTTATATACTCAGTATGAGGTTGGAATCAGCACACTTAAAATTTTGGATCTGAGATCTAGTCCCATCAATCTGCTGGGTTTTGCAGAGCGCCCACCCTGCCATCACTGAACTCAACTGCCAGCAGTAGCAGTTGCTTTTTTCTCAGCCTTTGGAAAAAGGTGTTGGATGGAGAGCCAGAAAAATAGGAATGTGTTCTGCTCCTAGGTGTTCTCCTTACTGAGATTAACATTTTTGAGAACCTCAACTATTTATATTGCATAAGTGCCACATTTAAGAAACAGGATTTGAGAGATTATATGTTTATTTATTTTATGTGACTGTGGGACTTGGAATAATCTTTGGATGTTTAAAATCAATATACACTGATGGATTGTGCAGAAATAAATACAGTTTCAGGTGGAGTCTATCGGAGGTGAACTTTCCAAGTGTTTTTTTTAATCTTGACCCCCTACAGATCACAATTGCAAAATCTATTATTTGTGCAGAAGTTAAGTACTTAAAATTTGAGGTAACAGAATTAAAATTGCACCAGCAACTTGATCCTCCTTCAGGAGATGAATTCCCTTGTTCCTCTGTCCACCATTATATTCCATCTATAATTGCATTTAGGTCTAAAAAAAGAGCAGAGGACAATTCTGTATTTGGTAGCACTCGCTCTTCACTGGGCACTTTAACTAGGTACAACGTGTCTGTAAGAATAGCAAAGGTGTTTTTCTGTGCTTAAATTGAGACTGAAATCTAGGAGACCTGATTTCTATTCCTGGCTTTTCTGAAGGTGTCCTGTATTGTTTTGGGACAGACTGTGTAAATATATTTGAATGTTAAATCTTCATTAAAGTTCTGTGAGAAATGTTCATTTCAATTGAGAAAATGGCAATTCCTAAGATCTGGATGTGTTTTTTTCCTTTAATGTTGCTAATTAAATTGCTCTCCTGCTCTCCTGTAGGCTCCCTTCAGATACTGGAAGGCTCCGGGGAGACCTTCCAGCAGCTTTCCAGTATCTGAAGGGAGCCTACAGGAGAGCAGGAGAGGGAATCNGACTCTTTGTCAGGAGGTGTAGTGATAGGACAAGGGGTAATGATTTGTCGTTAAACTGGAAGAGGGGAGATTTAGATTGGATATTAGGAAGAAATTCTTTATTGTGAGGGTGGTGAGGCACTGGAACAGGTTGCCCAGGGAAGCTGTGGCTGCTCCATCCCTGGAGGTGTTGAAGGCCAGGCTGGATGGGGCTTTGAGCAACCTGGTCTGGTGGGAGGTGTCCCTGCCCATGGCAGGGGGGTTGGAACTGGATGATCTTGAAGGTCCCTTCCGACTCTAACCATTCTATGATTCTGTGAAATGAACTGTCCTTTTATGCCTTAGATTTAAGTGTAACTGTTTGGGTTTGGGGTTTTTCTATAGGAGGATAAAGATACGGATTCCACCAAAGAGCCTTTGGATGACTTATTTCCCAATGATGAAGATGACCAAGGACAAGGAAGTAAGTCCACTTCAGGTTACAATGTTAGTGTTTTTCTGCAGTGCAGAACATAAGGCTGCTGTTTGCAAAAATGAATCCATGCTTGGGGTCCTCTGGGACACAACGGAGTGGAGAATGCTGCTGCTAGAATAAGTAAGCCCATCGTTAATATACGTTCTATACGCTGTGTGTAGAACTGGGGTTTAGTTTTTTAAAGAGGTTTTACTAGCTGTTGTGAAGTTCTTGGGACTGACTTCAGTACAGAATTGGTCCCACAGTCCATTATCATGAGCCTCAGAATGGAAAAGGTTTGTTCCAAGTGACTGAGGTAGATTCTGAAACATTGAAGCTGTTGAAGGTCTGCGCAGATGCTGAATTCTGTTGATGACTTTTTAAATTATCTGATTTATCATTTCGGGGCGGTTTTCAGTATGGAAACTTTCTTATATAATGTTTTGTCCTTTGCTAAGATTGTCTTTCGTAGTTTCACTACTCATTCTGGAAGTGTTGTCTTCAGTTCAGAAGGACTGATAAATATGCAGTGAAGTTTGAGGTGGGGGTATGGTAGTGTGGTTGAAAGATGCTATAAATAGGTAAGGCTTGCTTAGTAAAATACGGGGTTTTTGTATGGGTGTAGAGCTGATCTAATATAATGTACTAATATTGTAGTGTTCCTGCAGTGTGCTCACAGTACAATAGTTCTTGGCAGACTAAGAACTTTGGAAAAAGTGTTTGAAGTGTCCCACCTCTGTAATCAGCAGTTTTAAATTTCTTTTGTGGACATACAGACAAGATGCGCTGCGTGCTTGATAGCATGGTAACCATAGCCAGCAATGGAAGGAAGACTTGAAGAGTTTAAAAAAGATTAATGTTGGCTCTGCTGATCTCATCCTTCCTTCCTTTGTAACAGGAAAATGGAACAGCAAAGCTGTCTGTATACCTGCATAGTCGATTTACCTTATTTTGCTTTATGGAAGATGAAGTTGACATTTCAGTAATTTCCTTGACCTCCAGGAAAGACACTGAAATGCTTCAGTGCTTTGGTAGGCAGGGATCGTGGATGTAGGCTTGGAACTTTATGATCCCACTGACAATAAAAGCTTTCCTCTTGCTGTGAGAGTGTTTTGCTTAATAGAAAGGAGAGAAGAAATTCAGGCTCCCAGCAGGAGCCCTTATCTTGTGCATTGTCTAGAATTTAATGAAAATGAGTAAGAAGTAATTTCCTCAGTCTTCCCAGAAATTTCTCAGGGGAAGAGAAAAAGGGTAGTAGATTTTGGGAGAGAGTGTGGGGATGGGGATTGCAACAACCAAAGGTTAGGAGCTACTGGAAAGTAAGTGGGTAACCCTGAGGGTTAGCAAGTAAAACCTGAAGGCTGCCATTGGCTGAAGGGACTCAGTGCCTTTTCTCTTGGAACTGTTATTAGTAGCATCCAAGGTGTTTCAGTCCTTTATGTGCCACCCTTAAGTATTCTCTGGTATAGCAATCAAAGGGAAACCAAAACATTTTGTATTTATGTTTAGAGAAGGATAAAAAAGGTAAAAGGATGAATCATTTCAACTTTTCTGCAAGCATTTGGCTTGTTTGTTTTAATAGCCCTTTTCATAGGGAGACGTCAATATTTATAAGTGCAAAATTATGCTATAGTCTTGAGAGTTGTTAATGATTTGCTATAAATTAATAAATAAAATAGTTTCATACTTTCTTAATTGATTTATTACATTTGGCCATTTGAGCTAATAAAAGTGTAAAATAATACAATAGCGGACAGAATATGAAACATAAAATGGTCATATTTTCACTGTCACTGCTCAAGACAGCTCAACTGCTGTGAAGTATGTTCTAATACTATGAGTGTTCAATACTAATACTTTGTATTGAAGAAATAAAATTCAGTGAGTCTCATTTTGTGTCACTGAGCAGTGAGGTTAGATGTTTGAGTTACAGTTACCTTTTAAACAACTTGAAATCTTTCGGATTTCTTTCAGTTCAACAGCAGCATAGCAGTGCAGCAGCTGCTGCCCAGCAAGGAGGCTATGAAATTCCAGCAAGATTAAGAACCCTTCATAATCTTGTTATTCAGTACGCTTCCCAAGGTAGATACGAGGTTGCTGTACCTCTTTGTAAACAAGCTCTTGAAGATCTGGAGAAGACTTCAGGTCATGATCATCCTGATGTTGCCACTATGTTGAACATCCTTGCTTTGGTGTACAGGTTTGTATACTGACATAGAGGTAAATAGATAATATTTGGCTACAACATGTTCAGACTGACATTTTTTGACTGTTGTATTATTTTCCATTCCCTGTTATTTATTAAAGCCCTGCAATATTTACATACTTTGTATACTTAAAAGCCAGACAAATTGCAGCATTTTTGTCTATGCCTTTGTTTTGGGAGTGAAGCTGGTTTTGATACTTTTTTTTTTCTTGTTCTACTGAGGGAGCATGTCTTGATAACCCACTTACAGATCATCTAGAGGTAGAAGTAGTACATGCTAGTCCTCAACCAGAAAACTGCTTTATAATTGCAGGCTTCAGGTTTTTACTTCCCAATTTCTGAATATATTCTCACTTACTCTTCTTTTGTACTACCATCTTTGGGCCAGTACTGAAGTTAGCTTCGTTTTTATGACTTTTTCTGAATCCCCAGTACTAATTATGGCTCTTTAAAATTTAGAGACCAGAACAAATACAAAGATGCAGCAAATCTCCTGAATGATGCCTTGGCTATCCGTGAAAAGACTTTGGGCAAAGATCATCCAGCGGTTTGTATACATGCAATATCATATTCTTAATTGTGTTTTTTCACTGAATTTTTTTCGACTCATTCTAATATTAAACTCAACAGGAAAGTTTTTAAGACCTGGCTTATCTCTAAACAGTACAGGTAGGAGACCACAATGAAACATTCTTGTTTTCTCTTACATATTTAACATACCTTTTTGAGCATTATATTTGGTGCTGTTTCACCTCAAATGACTTGCACGTATCTGATTTTTGGATTGCATGGATTTTCTATGGGAAGTTAATTTGGGAAGAAAGATTTTCATTTACTTAAATCACTTTATTAAACTCAGATTGAAGGTTACTTCTGATTTGTTTGATCTCTGCTTTTAAATGAACCATAAATCAAGCTTTTTTTACTTATTGTTTAAAATTAATGTGGTATCTCACTTCATGTAGCCTCTGTGAAGCAGAGCAGCTCTGAGTATAGATGTGAGTGGTAGTTTTGTAAGAGAAGAACATATGAAGAAAATATATGCACTAGAGGACGTTTCCACAAATGAAGCAAAAGTATTTCCTGATTTTAGTTTCTTTTCCTTTACTTACTTGTGTACGTACGCTTTCAGTAATAATTATTTCTTTAAGAGGTGTACCTTGTGCATGGAAAATTTGAAAACATCAATCAATGCACTGCAGATGTGTTCTTTGTCAGATATTTGTATTGACAAATTCCATAACAGTTAATATTTCCTTAATATTGGCAGGTGGCAGCAACTCTAAACAATCTTGCAGTACTTTACGGTAAACGGGGAAAGTACAAAGAAGCTGAACCGTTGTGTAAGCGAGCTCTGGAAATCAGAGAAAAGGTACGAGTGAAAGAATACAGCACCTTTGAATGGATTTTTTGAGGCAGAGGGCAAAATTAAACACTTTGTTGATGTTTCAGTTGGGTAGATCTGCCAGATAAACCAGAGTTAGCAACGTAGTAGTAGCCAGCAGTGTCTGAAAGTGTCTGGAGCTGTTGGAGCACCCTGGGTACATTCTAAATTCTGTGTCTTATAGTTAATCATCTTCACTTTTTTCTTTCCCCTTTGATAGTTATGTAACCATTGATTTGACAAAAGCATAGGAATTAAAAATAAAACATCATTAAAGCTGATTATTTTGTGACTATGTGGGTATTTCTTCTAGTCCACGAGACTGAACGCCTGCATCTTCGGGCTTCTTCGTTTAATACATTGCATATAAGGTTATTACTCTACTTCAATTATTCCTGTTACAAATTGTTCAGCAGCATTCTCACTTTGTATTATAACTGAGTATCCTTCCTATCTTTCAAATGCAAATTTTGCTTTTGTCATTCTTGTGTTGAATTGATGAAGAATAAAAATTAATGGGTTATTTCTAAATGATAGGTTTCTAAACCCTGATATGATTGGAGAATGTTTTAACACAAGGTGTTTAATTTTCAGGTTCTGGGGAAAGATCACCCTGATGTTGCCAAACAATTAAATAACTTGGCTTTACTGTGCCAGAACCAGGGTAAATATGAGGAGGTTGAATACTACTATCAGAGGGCACTGGAGATTTATCAAACTAAGCTGGGGCCAGATGATCCAAATGTTGCAAAAACAAAGAATAACCTGGTAAGACTTCTATGAAGTAAATAAAAGACAAAGTAAAATTTGAAATGTACCTTTATTCAGCATGTATTATATTTATTCTTTACCAAGCTAAATAAAAGTATCAGTATGCTGATATATCTTTGGGGGCTATTTTGTTTTCAGGCATCCTGCTATCTAAAACAGGGCAAATTTAAGCAAGCGGAAACTTTGTATAAAGAGATTCTTACTCGTGCTCATGAACGGGAATTTGGCTCTGTAGATGGTAAGAAACTTAGTCCCTAGATTTGAATGTATGTTTCATTTTTGTAGTTATTATGAAATAAAATCTGTGGGGAGTTAACTGCATCCTGATTAAAATTATCTGCCTGATGTGGGCTTAATAGATTATAGATGCATACAGATTTATCATAAGAAAGCATTTAAGCACAGCAGTAATATTTGATTTAAAAGGAGAGTTTTTCTTACACGAGGTAGATTCAAGTAGGTTTAGGTTTTATGTGTTATATTTCTGGCATAATTTAGTTTATACCCAACAAAAAGCAATTTTGGTATTTCTATAGAGGCAGAAAAATGTATGTCACTTTCTAGTCACAGGAAAAAGTCAGTGCAGGATTTTTAATGATACAATAAAGGCATTGTTAATGTGAGTGCTCCGATAATACATTTAAAGTATGGGGAAAAATACCCTTAAATTGTGACTTACACGGTACATTGAAGTCAAATGCATTTTCTCTACTTAAATCACAGTGAAGAATTTTCATTGCATTCCATGACAGCAGCATATGCACCACTTAGTAGATGTCAAAATGGTTGTTATGATAAAAGAAATAAGTGTGTGTTTTCTAGCATAGAACTAGGCACGTGACAAATTGATGGCAGCATGTACTGACTTCAAAGCTTCTCTGAAGTACCTGTTTCTAAGTTCAGCTAAGAAGAGAAGGCAGAACTGTAAAACTGAAAGAGGCGCATGTTTTATTTATCTGCTGTTTGTAATAGGGACAGTAAGGGGATTTTGTGGTGGTAATAGTGTCATTCCCAGGCTCATAACTTCATTTTGGAAGCATGAAAATCAAACAAAGACTACTTTGTAGTTCTGTACTGCTATAATATATTTTCTTCTGTTTTATCAGATGAAAATAAACCTATTTGGATGCATGCAGAAGAGAGAGAAGAATGCAAAGTAAGGCTGTTGTCAGAAAAGCTTTTAGGAGCTTTTGCTACTTAAGTTACAAATCAGTTCTTTTTCTTCAATGTTACTTTTGTTTTAGGGAAAGCAAAAAGATGGCACAACTTTTGGAGAATATGGTGGCTGGTACAAAGCTTGCAAAGTTGACAGGTGGGTAGTTTCTTTATGGGACAAAAAGGCAATACCTGGTATCCAGAAATGTCAGATTAAAGCACGTTTAAAAATTAAAACAAACC
Organism: Pedionomus torquatus; assembly: GCA_013398155.1. Lineage (NCBI taxonomy): Eukaryota > Metazoa > Chordata > Aves > Charadriiformes > Pedionomidae > Pedionomus > Pedionomus torquatus. The sequence goes on along the minus strand of VZRU01016499.1, from coordinate 34,413 downwards.
AGTTTATTTAGTTTTGCTTAGGACTATAAAAACTATAGTATTAAAAACCCAGGTTCCAGGTTTGTGTTTCTAGGAATACACTAGCAGTTTTTAAATCCTGGGGCTGCTTTTGCTCTAGGCTGGCTAGATCTAGTAAATGACATAAAGATTTGCCACTTGTGCTCTTGGCAGTCCTTCACGTGGAAGCATAGGTCACCTCTCTTTCTTTTTATACTGCCTGTTGGCGTTCATGCTCTCCTGGCCCCAGGAAGACTTCTGGAGGGGGCCAGAAGCGAAAAGGAGACTGTGCAATCAACTGAGCCATGAGTTTTCCAGCTGGCACAAGAAAAAAAGTTAAATTGCTACAATTCAGCATTATTTGAGTTTCTAAAGCTTGAAGAATATACTCACTTATATATGAATATATGAATTCACTCTCTTGTATGAGTGAAAACATGTACCTTAGAATAGAGAAGGAGGAACAAGGACTTCAGTTTGGATTAGACTTGATGAAATATTTTTTTGGTTTTTTTAACTTGTTCCTTAATTGCCTTTTTTTTTTTTCTTGGTTTTACCATGCAGACGGTACAATGTGAGAAAAAAACTGCACCTAGTACTGATAACATTCACTGAGGGTTTTTTGTTTCTTCGGTGATTCAGTTCTTGTATTTTAACAAGCAACAGAACCTGTTCTTTTTTTCTTCATCCTGAACTCTGGGTGCAATGCATTCTGTTTGCTTTGTGTTTCATGTACTAGTTAATTCCAATGCGTGAGGAAATCTTCGCTGTTACTGGAGCAAAACTTCAAGCAACAATAGTGTGACTGAACTAAATCTCATTGTCTCATGTAAACAAAAATGACTTGTTGGAGTGTGAGGCTTGTTAATGGAACATGCAATGTTTTTTTCCCCTGTATTGTTCAAGCGTAGTTTGAATCAGAGAAGCTGCAAATAGGTGGTGAGTAAAAGCTGGTGAAAGGAACTGGTTATCTGTTTTCTGACTAACACATCTTGCAGCAACGGTCACTCCATGCATGGGTAGGCATTTTTTTTGGAAGCTTCATGATTACTTGGTTGGACTCGCTCAGATTGAGCTAAATTTTCACCTCGAGCTGCATATGAGAAATACAGCAGTCTGTTTTTCTCTTGAGTAGCTCTAGGGGCTGGTTACTACCTTCCAGTTTCAGGGCTGTTGACTAATCAGTGTGAGCCATTAGTGCACATTGAAAGGAGTTAACATGGTTTTCCACGTACATGAAGTACTGTGTATATATATTTGAAGAGAGACTTACTACATAATTATGGAAAATATGATAATTACTATATTTATTGGTTTGTGAATTGAAAACACTAAGGTGTGTATGTGCGTATATGTACATAGATATGCTTTTTTTTTTTTTTCTTCAAATAGTCCAACAGTAACAACTACCTTAAAGAACCTTGGAGCACTTTACAGACGACAGGGCAAATTTGAAGCTGCTGAAACATTAGAAGAGGCAGCGATGAGATCTCGTAAACAGGCACGTATGAAAATTCGCCTTACTAATATTTCCCCATTGTGGTCATACAGATTTTTAGCTTCAGTATCTACTACACAGAATATATAAACTTTTAGCTAATCAGTGTCAGGTGCTCGGTGTTGCCCTCTAATTTCAGTCTGAACTGGTGATAAACTGATACCATCTTAATGTTTGCAAACTGGTTAATTGCTAGGGCAGTGGCACCATATACCAGGGGCATGATTCGAGTTAGAAGTGAAATTATGCGGAAAAATGGAAAAGCAGAAAACCCCATGTTGGGCAGCAGTCCTCAGCTGACTACACGTCCTGTTGGTAATCTCCTTTGCCAGTAATGCTGTTCGACTTTTAATAAGGAGCTGTCAAACTTACTAATTCTCTGTTTCTGCATATGACTGCAACCAGTGCAGACCGTCGGAAGATCATCACAAATTTATCAGTTGCTGTTTTGGTTACTTTTGCCAGCCAATAGCATGGATTTTACAGTTTTAAGGGAGGACTGTTATTCTTTTAATGTGGAGAAGTTCTGGGATGTCTGTGCTCTCAAATCTGCTGTTCAAGTAACCTTTTCTCACAGTCTGAGAAGGTGGGAGAGAGTTTGGTTTTGTCAGGGTTTTATTGGCTCTTTGATTTTCCTTTCCTTTTTGGATGATTTGATGTCCTCTATAGAAGTACCTAAGACTAGACAAGCAAACGTGGCTTGTTAGTCAGTGTTAAAATGGAAAGCAAAGTAAGAAAATGTAAGTAAATAAAAAAAAAAGCTTGCACAATTCCACTTCAATTTTGTTTTTATGCGTTAGTAAGTAAGATTTGTATTTTTTGCAGAAGTAGTTTGGGTTTTGTTGTGTTTTTTTTTTCCTTATATGTCCTTGTAAAATTCTAAACTCAAATTCTTAATTGAAATAATATTTTCTTATTTGTAATTTGTTCATGTGGCATTTTGTCCTGTCATCAAATACTGTAGGTTTATTATACAGAGAATAAAACTGAAGATAAGTATGATTTGAGCTTTGTTACTTTCCTTTTTCTGTGTTAAAGATTTGCCTTCCATGCAGGGTTTTCACAGACGTTATTCTAGCACTTTTAGGATATTTAAAGGATTCTTTGGTAATTGATGGGCATTCTTTAACACAAAGTAAACATCTTATTGACTACATATCTAGTCTGTTCTATTATAAGTTTATTTTATATTCGGGTTCTTTCCAAAGGATAAATTGCACTGCTGTGCCAAGTGTCATACGTTAGTATTTTTACTAACACAACCTGTGTCTTAGGCATTAGATATCCAGGCACCTGCAACGTTCTTTCCAAAGGTGGGTGAATACTGCACCGTTTGATAGGTGAAAACCGAGACTTGCATTGACCTGTGCACTGCTTAACTGTTAAGCTGGTGGTCAAGTGGCTTCAGATAAGTGACACAAATACCATAAGGCTTTGACAAGTAATAAGGAAGGAGAAGAATGACAAATCACTGAGTTCTCAAGCTGCCACTTTTTCTGTCCACTTCTGTGGTGTTGATGCCTGCAATGTATAAAGGGCAGCTCACCCTGAGTGCCCTTTGAAGGCAGAATCAGGGTAATGGAGTTACGGGTTTGATTGACTTCTTTCTTGATACAGTTATTGGGAGTCAGTGGTAGATTAATACAGCTCATAGTAAATAAAACCTTTTCGTATTTTACCTAATTCTCAGGGTCTTGACAATGTTCATAAACAGAGAGTTGCTGAAGTGCTGAATGACCCTGAGAGCATAGAAAAAAGACGAAGCCGAGAAAGCCTCAATGTTGATGTGGTAAAGTACGAGAGTGGTCCCGATGGAGGCGAGGAAGTGAGTATGAGCGTAGAATGGAACGGGGTAAGTACAGTACACAGTTTAAGAAAATAGCCTAGCTAAATTATTGCCAAAACAAAAATGGTTCTCCAGTCACTAGCCTATCGTGTTTTCGGTAGTTTATTGGTTGATCTACTTTGTATTTTGTGATTTTTTGCAGAACGAATTAAGAAGTGAAGAGTAACATTCTGTTTTTCATTACATCATGTAAAAAAAAAAATTGTAATATTTTAAAATTTTAAAACATCCTTTCTGTGGTTGTCCTGAATGGTGACATTTCTTCAAGAATCCCAAGCAGTTGCATTTAGGTTTAATGCTGATTGAGTGTCCTGGTTTATGTTCTGGTGTACAATTGCTTGTCAGTGGTTTCTTTTTACTGGTAGAAGTATTCTGGCAATTAACTTATGTTTGCTTTTTGTCCTTTTTATGCCCTATTTACCTGTATTTTCAATGTTTATTTAAAAATACCGCATCTGTTGGAATCACAAAGAACATTTGCTATGGAGCTGTATTAAGTGTTAGCAGTTTCAGAGTAAATTGAAGTGATCAGTCTAAAATAATTCCAGTCTCCGCCTTACCCAACCTCGGACAGAAAAGAACGTAACTTTAAAGTCTGCTGTAGAATCTGTTTTAAGAGGCAGTGCCCTCACATAATGATGTGAGCATAACTTCACATTTCTTAAGTGAAATATTAATAACACTTTCCCGTATTAGAATCTGACTGGAGTCAGACTTGGTCCTTTTCCATATATTTGCTTCACCACATAACACTGATTTTCATAAAATAAAAACATAGCTAATGTGATTTCGTATGCATTTTTCTAACCCTTGTTTTCCTTTATTTGAAAGACAGTGCAAGCTTTCAGTTATTTATCTGGCTTATGTAGTTGTTCGCTTCTGTCACCAGCTTTCCCGTGCTTTATCCCATTGCAGGCAATGGGATATATATTGCACTGTTAATTAACAGCCAGCTGCGGTTCTGCTGAAAATACTCTGTTAGGTTATAAAAGTGCTGTCACCTGCTTTTACTGTATGGGAGGGGAAGTAGCCTACTTTGCAATAGTGAGTGTTCTGAAGTTTCATTTCTCTCACAATAGCTATCTTTTTTTTTT
>VZRU01016499.1:6983-29945 GCA_013398155.1 Pedionomus torquatus | reverse complement strand
TTTTTTTTTTCTTCTTTTTTTTCTTCTTTTTTTTCTTCTTTTTTTTTTTCTTCTTTTTTTTTTTTTTTTGCCACGAGACAAAGTTTAGCATTCCAGAGAAACCTTGATAAAACATATTCTGCTTTTATCTGAAAGGAGCATGTTCTTGCCATCTTTGCTTTTGTCCCTCTATTACTGTTTTCTTGGCATTGGTGTTCTCAGTGCCAAGACAGTCAATCAGCATCTAATGTGAATAATACTGCATCATTAATCAAGCCAAAGTAAGGTTGGATAACTCTTTTTTAATTTTCATTTTGCCCATTCAGCATTAGAACTGTGTACTGTACTCCTCCCTTAATTTTCGCTGTACTTTGCATGACTGTATGTTCTAAATGAATTAAACTTTTTCTGTTATTGACATTAATTAAACAAGCATGCAGGTTTTGGATTGAAAAGGCCTTCTGGAAAAGCAATAGACAGTATTTCTAGGTCAATATTTCAAACTCAGTGATAAAATCTGTTGATCTGAAAAATTAAATTTTGACCTGTCAAGGCAAACAAAGTTTTCATTTTTAGTGTTTTGAAGTGGCATTGCTTTATTCTTATCTTTTGGTTTTTTTCTTGGTTTCCCCCCCTCTTAAGAAAAATGTATTTTATATTGCATTCTTACATGAAGTGGGCAACTCTCTCTCCCTCTACCCTGCTAGTATTTCCCTTTCAGTGCTGTTCTTCCCTCTATTTAATATCGTGTAAGTTTTTTACCCTCCTGTATTCCCTCCAGACAAAATATTGTTTCATAAAATATAATAGAATTTTTTTTTATCGGGCAGATTATTTCTGTGTGTGGAGCCCGTGTTTTCCCTTTAAATTCTTCTGAAGTGGTCAAGCTGACTCACATTCTCAGCTGTCAGAGAACAGGTGGAGTGTGTAACAAACTTCAATAAAAAGTTATGTTGGAAGATTCATTGTAATTAAGTGACTTCCATATGGAATGTAACCGCTATTAAACGTTGTATGCTTTGATGCAATATCTCACATTCTTACAAAAAAGATCTGAAATATCTACTGGCAGTATATCTGTCATTAACTGTTAATGTGTTAAGTGAGGTTGTGTAGTGCATGTTCATGGGTTTCATGCAATGTCCATCCCTTAATTAAAGCTACTTGAAAATGCAAAGGACTACTTTTGTCTTAAAAATCCAAGGGAGAAATCCCAAGATTTTTACCCCATATTACATTTGTATATTAAAAATGACAGTGAGTATCTGCAACTGGCATTTTTGTAACTTGATCTTGCAGCCAGTTGGAGGATAGATAAAAATCTTCATAGTATGATAGTGTTTAGGTTAAGATGACATTTTAGCGTGAAGAAGTGTCTTTTATTATTCTGAACCACATGCTTCAAAACCCAGGCTTTTGGACGCATCTCAGCTTTCAGGTGTGAAACAAAAGCAATACACCTCGCTGCCTTAGACTGGCTGGTGAGAGTTGCTCTTGTTTAATAAGAAGGGGCAGACAGAGCAGCGTTGTAGCAGGCAACTACCAAGTGCAAGAGATGGCGATGGTCAGGAGGTGTAAGCAAAGCAATAAGGTGATTCTCATTACGAGTGACATAAAAATTGGCAATTAATATTTGCCATAGAAATGGGTATTTCTGTGATTTTTTTTTTTTAATATTTGTTTGCACTGAATTAATTTTTTTATTTATCCTAAGCTCATGTTTTGAAGGTGTTTTGTTAATCATGCAGTCAGTATTTAAATGGAAGTTTGATTTTTTTTTTAACTTTTTTTTTCATTTCAGACTTGAAGTACCCAAAAGCTTGTCTGCTTATTCCTAATGTGGTAGTTAGCATAATAAAAGTTATGCTCTGTATCTGCCAAATTGGTGTTGCCTTTGTTCATTGGATCATTATCGCTACTGTAGCATCACTGATTTAAGACCATAAGAATAATTAGCCCTTTTACTCATCTAATACTTCTAATTGGAATTTAAACTTCAGTTTATTCAGTCCTGCAAAGCTGAAGTTCACTTCACTTTTAAAAGTGTGAACAATGTACTCAATTTAGTTTGAAATAAATGCTTGGTTAGATTTTGATCGTCTCATTACTTGGTAGCAAGGCATTTTGCCGTTTGCAAGAATAATTTTAATTACTGTTCGTTCTGGTTGTTACACCTAAAGGCTCTCAAAACAGTTATCTTGCTACTATCAGTAATGGTTTCTGTACTTAACACAGAAAAAGGAAAGCACATAAATTGAACTACAGCTTATGTCTAAAGGTAGATTCTTTCAGCTGCCTCACTGCATTAGGGAAAGCACAGAAGTTTGGATAATATCTATACACACAGATGTTCTAAAAAACACTTTGGAGCTCAGTTGGATTCTCATTCCTTTAAGGAATGCACAGAATTTTGTCTGGAGGTTGGGGGAAGACCTCTCTTCTTGCTGTTTCCTTTCAAGGAAAATTCCCTACAGAAGTTAAAGCTGAAATGAATGCACCTTGCTCTGTTCCTTTCTTCTGGTGGAGTTTGTTTTTATTTCCTTCTTTATTTTTGTCTTTGTGTCAGCTGAAAAATAAAATAAAATTTCTGTGTTCACAAAGTGTAATACTAAAGCTATCCCTGCTGAAAGATGTTTTGTATTTTATACCAATGCTAATGTAAAGAACGCTCAGCATCACTCACGCTCGTTTGTAAGTTATATATTGGTGACACAGGCAAAACTGAATAAAGAGGTGCGTTATGGTAATTGAAAGGGCCTGCACATTGTACTTGAGGGCAGTCCAAGTACTTACTCCAGAAGAAAAAAAGAATACTTGTTTGGAATGTGACCTAGAAATACTGCAAAGATAACTGTGCAAAATTGAAAACTGTTGAATTTTTCCCAACAGTTTCATTCAGTTTTTCTCTCTCCGTTTCTGACAGGCCTAGATGCCTTTTGTGATTCTTATACTGTCTCCTGCATGACGGGCGTGCACCATCTTCAAGCTTTAACTTCTCTCTTCAGTACTGACTGCTGTGTCTTAGCAAACCCCTTACGATTCTTGTCAGAGCTGCACTTCCCTGTAAACTGGCCATTCCTCCAGTGCTGGTGTCTTTTTCTTTTGGGGGGAGTTTTCTATTTCTGTACACCTGTAGCTTTGCCAGATATGTATCTAGTCATACAAAATGTTATTACAACCATTTGCTGTGTAATACATTAGTAAAAAAAAAAAAATAGGGAAAAAAGTAACAATGACCTTTATAAGTAGCTGTTCACTATGGGGAAAAAAGGTAGTTAAAAGTATCACACAAGGTATTATTGAAATGGCATGGTGGTGATCTTTACAGAAGAAAAACAAAACAAAACCCATAACAGTAAGGCATGTTCTCCAAATGCTTTAAAATGTATTTAGAGACCTATTACATGGTTAACATCGATATGGAACTCTGGATGTCTTCACTTACGATTATTCTAAAGTAGCATTGCTGTTTAGTCTTTGTGTGAGATTTTAGCAATTATGCTTTTCGCTACTAATCTTGGTGTTCAGTGATTTGTGTATTTGTCTTTCTAACTTCTAATAAACTCACTCCAACTCAGGTGTCTCTCTTTGTCTGCTTAGTAATACTTTACTTCCTCCTTTTACAATTCTTCTTTCTTAATCACGTAGGATTTCTATGATGTAGGAGGTGATCACTTCTTATCTTACTAATTGCTGGGTCGGTGGTGGTTTTTTTTTTAAAGACTAAACCATTTCAAAAATGGAATTGTGGTCAGTTGGGTTTGTTTCAGTCAGCACAGCAGTGTAAGACATGAATGCAATGTACTAAAAATTCATTTCATCATGTTTTACATTTTCTATGGTGAGAGTTAAAATGAAGCATAGAAATTTAACCGTCCAGCTTTCTGATCGGAAGTATTTTTATTTAAGAGTTTTAGGATTAAACAAACATGTTTGCAAGTAATGTAGATGTCTAGAAAAAAATAAAACCTTTTTTTTCTTAGACTGATGAAATGCTTTTGTTTGGGGTTTGTACTCTGTTAACCACATTGCGCTAATATGAAATGGTAACGTGGTGATGGTGAATTGTTTGACTTCTCTGGTGGGGCTTTATTAATTATTGTGAACCATGGCTTGAGCACGTCTTCACGTTTTAGAAATCTTTGTTACAGTTTGGAAGGAACCCTTTGGTTTTGGTAAAGTTATAGCCACGTGATATTTTGTGTTGAGGTAATGGTATCAAGTATATATTAATAGCAATTTAAAATAACTTTTGTGCCAGGTTTGGGGGAGGGCAACAAACTCTTGCACTTTCACATTTGTTTAATTTTTTTCAGGATGGCACTGGATCTTTAAAACGCAGTGGTTCCTTTAGCAAACTTCGTGCTTCCATTAGACGCAGCAGTGAGAAGCTGGTTAGAAAGCTGAAGGGAGGAAGTTCACGAGACAGTGAACCAAAGAATCCAGGGTAACTATCTATTCTTAGCTGTACTGATGTGCACTCCTCCTGTGCCCTCCCTGTAGCCTAGTGCAGTACCTGGGGCAGTGCTTTTTCCTTTTTTACTGCATTAGCCACTTGAAGAATAGAAAGGCCTCGTGGAATTATTGATAAATACCACTTACCTGCAAAATTCTCCTTTTCACATAGCACTGAAGAATAATAAATACTACTGACTTTTACGATAAAAGGTTGCAGACAGTAAACTCTCAACTAACATTCCTGATACAGCTTAATATTTTTGATGTAGCATTATGTATTGCTGTGGGAAAGAGAATTATTGATTTGAGGCCTTCTCAGTTTCTATTTTTGGAAAACCCAGATCTCAGAGAGCAGAGGAAGTGCTGAGAAACTTGAACCTAGTTGTGCATCTCATTACCATTTTGGCCTCAGTGAAGTCAGTGGTAAAAATTGAAATTTTAAGTAATTTGACCTCTCCCTCTTTCCTTTTTACCGTATGATTATGGATTTGGATATATGTAATATTCCTAATAAATACATAAAAACATTCACTGGCTGCCACAGGGAAGCTGTTATGTTAAAATGTACTTTTGTCTCCAGTATTAGCATTTTTATATACTGATTTTCTGTTCAGCTCTGTCTGAAGCTCATAGGTCATAGTTCAGGTATATTCTTGTATGAATAAGTGCATGTGTTCCTAGCTAATTTTGCATTGTCTCCTCCCTCATTTTTGAGAGACACAGAAAGGTTTTCAATGTCTTAAAAGCCAAGAGTTTTACTCCTCCTCCCCTGTAGTAAATAGAGCTAACCGTTTCTGCAGGTAAAGTAACTCCATGATTATAGGTATAGAAAATTATGCTTATGTAGAATTGAAGACGTTTAGCTTTGTCGTGCCCTGTAGAAACTCCTCTGCCTTTTTATTGTCTGCACTTGGTAGTGTTATTTGACTAAGGTAGAAGTAACCTACCCACATTGACGTTAATTATATGGTGGGGTATGTATAATGAGATTTCCTCAGATAAATACATTAATGTGAAACAAATTTGGAAAACAATATCTTTCTTGCTTTCCCTTTTTTGACAGATTATTCTAGGTTTTTAGGTGTCACTGTAGTTCTTAAAGAATAATTTTTTTTTAAATCTTGCAATGAATGTATTGCATTGACAAGCTTTTATGTAGATACATGTCAAGTGTGTAAGACAATGAATATTAAAATTACTGTTCTTGTAAAATACAGGCCTTTTTAAATCCTAATTCATATTTGCTTTTGTTATTAATCTCAGCTAAGATCTCTGGTATTAACCACCAGCCTTGTAGATAATGAACCATAGCTGTACATACTGATACTCCAAGAAGTAATTTTGATTTCATTTTCTGGAGAAATTTTAGTAAACAAAATTAGGTTTTTTTTTTCTGCTTCAAAGTTTAATAAAAGAGATATTCAGTTTTTATTATGCAAACCTTTGCTTTCTAGTGCATTTGACAGCTGAATGTTGCAATACTGACATAGCACATGTGTAAATCACTTCTGCTCTGAAGTCAGCTGCTCTAGGTGGAAGACTTCCATGCCTCCCTCCTTACCCGAACACCCCTGCATTCCCTGCCTGTGTCTCCGTAAAGGCTTTATTTTGAAATTCATTTACCCCCATTTCTTATACTGTGCTTCCATAAATATGAGAAATTGAATGAGAAACACTCAAATAGAAAAATGTTAATATCACAGCATGAAAAGAAGATTTGGTTTTCATGGCGTGGCCCGATTCAGAAGGTCAAGGAGAATAAAGTAGAAAACTCATTAGAAAAATTATTTCTCTAAAGTCATGAGAAGCCTTTTTGACAAAGAACAAGTCTTCTAAGAACTGTTCTTTGAAATATACAACACCTGAAGCGTGGTATCAGTTTCACAGAACCACAGAATGATACGGGGTTGGAAGGGACCTCTGGAGATCATTTAGTCCAACCCCTCTGCCAGAGCAGGTCCTCCTAGAGCAGGTTGCACAGGAACTTGTCCAGGTGGGTTTTGAATGTCTCCAGAGACGGAGACGCCACCATCTCTTTGGACAGCCTGTTCCAGGGCTCTGCCACCCTCCAAGTGAAGAAGTTCCTCCTCAAGTTTAGATGGAACTTCTCACTTACAAATTTGTGCCCATTTCCTCTTATCGTCTCACTGGGCACCACTGAAAAAAGACTGGCCCCCTCCTTTCAACACCCACCTATCAAGTATTTATAGGCTTTGATCAGATTCTCCCTCAGTCTTCTCTTTTCCAGACAAGAAGACCCAAGTCCCTCAACCTTTTCTCATAAGAGAGGTGCTTCAGGCCTCTAATCATCCTGGTGGTCCTCTCTTGTACCCTCTCCGGCAGTTCCCTGTCCTTCCTGAACTGGGGGACGGTTCTTCCTTTATCATATTTCAGAATTCAGTTCTGTAATAATGAAACTTTGCTTAATTGGTGTTAATTAACAGAACAGTTAAAAATTGTAATTTAAAAGCAAAAAACCCACTCCATTATTGCTATTACTTATGCATCAGATAAACAACCACGTGCTCTTTGTGCAATCGTGTTTCTAACATGGAGGGAATTAAAAGTGCATTTGCCAGAATAAAGTTCTGAAGTATGTTGATTTCAAACAAATGAAAAACCCACCCACGCACAAACTAGTACATCAGGTGTGATTAAAAACTCTAATTTTTTTTTTTTAATTTTAATTGGCATTTCAGCAAGAACCTCAATTAGGTGTGCATATATTTCCTGGTGGATGTTCTGTTTCCCTGGAACGTTTTCCATAGACCTTTATGCTCTTTTAGAGAGTTGGATGCAATGTTTTGTTGGTGTTTTACAGATTAACTTACTTTGACTTCCACATATAACCTCTGTTGTACGTGTTTCCTTGAATAAACGAGAGGTGTATCACCGTGCATGAGTCCTTGCTTCGTTGTTGCTAACACTCATGTCAGCCACTCTAAATTGTGTGCCTTCTGGCTTTCCAACCGGTGAGACTGAATGCTAGGAACAAGCGGCCTGTGTTAACGTGGCAGCTGCCGCCTGCGTTCGTTAGTGGTTTGGTTCGTTATTCTGCTAAGCCTTTGCTTTGTGAAAGCATTTAAAACTCATGCTTGACTTTGACTGCTAGTAGTCTTGCTCCAGTAGAAGGAATAACTGGTTAACACCCGGTGTGAGCTGTATGGATAAACCTTTCCAGGTTAGTGGAAGCTTTGCATGGGCCGGGTGTCTCTACAGCTGTAGGGAGCTGCAGGACGAGGGGCCTCGCTGTTTTGCAAATAGTTCGTCAAAGATCTATTCCAAGCCCTTAATTAGTGGCTGAGGAGCTAGGGAAGAATCAAAGCGAACGCAGTGCATTCTAAGTCATGTGCAGACACTGGGATTAAGGACATCAGATGATCCTCTTGTCACTGTGATGGTAGAAATCGTAAGGCTAATCTTGAATTTCATTCCACACGCTTCATTTTTGGCTAAATTTTGTAGATGTTTGAGAAATATAGGTAAATTGTTAATCCTCATCTCAAACAGCAGTAGCTATTACAGTTAACACAGTGATATTTTGACTGTCGGTACCTCTTGTGTAGACCATTCTTTTTTTTTTTTTTTTTTTTCATTTCTTGTTTTCAGTGCAATATCCATGGGGTGTTGTTACCACTGCTCAAAGTGTTGTAAAGCCAAAAGCATAACCAGAATTAACAGCAGCAACCGCCTTGGTCTCCCTTACTTGGCAATGTTTAAAATGAAAGATTTTAAAATGTTTTTTTCAAATTGATTCTGAAGACTTAACTAAATGAGGCAGAAAGTAGTTAACTAGTGTTTGCTGTAGCTTTTCCAAGTGCTGCCTACGTGACAAATTTACTTACGTTTCACATTTTCTGCTAAACTGTCTGAATGTTTGATGCTTTTGTAAGAAGCTGCATAAAATTGAAACTGAGAGTTAATTAAAAATCAATGCTCAGTGATTGTATGAACTTTATATGCTTTAAAAACTGAAATTTTGAGTTGAAACTAAATCAATTGCTTGAAATGTTTACGCTCTGAGGAGCTTGTAACTTTTTGGATTTTATATGTAATTTTGAACTGAATATAGAGGTTTTCTAAGGTACGCAGTTATCTCGGATCAGTTTTGGGGCATCGTTCAAAAATCCCTTAACTGTGCATTGCTGGTTGTTATACTTGTGTTTGTAGAGCTGTTAGTTTTCAGCTATTCTGATCGGTTTATCCTTGCATGTTCACTGTCCTGGTTGCAGCATGAAGCGTGCCAGTTCTCTGAATGTTCTTAACATGGGTGGCAAGGCTACTGAAGATCATTTTCAAGTAAGAAACCCTACAATACTCTTACAAAAATAAGTATCATTAGTAGGGTTTGGGATAAAAAGAGGATGATAAATAATAAAGCAACAAAATCTTAGTGATTGGTAAGATCCTGCCTCAGTCAGGTGTTTAAAGCACATGCTTAAGGCATCGTTCCGTAACACTTTTGTGGATTATGCTTAATTTTAAGCAAGTGTTTAAGTCCAAGCAGTAAAGAATATTGGCTTTTAGAAGCAGTCTCTGTATGAACTTTATATGCTTTAAAAACTGAAATTTTGAGTTGAAACTAAATCAATTGCTTGAAATGTTTACGCTCTGAGGAGCTTGTAATTTTTTGGATTTTATATGTAATGTAGAACTGAATATTAGAGGTATTCTAAAATACCTCTGGCTTTGGACCTTCTGACTATTACAAGCAGATACGAAACTTCGGGATTTTTACGTTCTTAGAAACACTAATGAAAAAAACCACGAACTTTTAAAGCCCCGTTACTAAATATTTTTGACTTCAGTCCCTTCACTGCAAAGGGCCAAATCACCCGAATGGCTGTACGTTTTCAAATTCCCTTAAATGTGACTTCAGCTGTTTGTGAGGTTGTGCAGGAGCGGTCTCTAAAAGGTTGCCTCATCTACATGATGCTTCTGCTGATAGAAAACCACCTGCTGCTTAACTGTACGTGGTGCGTCCGATCGCTGCTGTCCATTTTCTGGTTTTACCTAATAACTCGCTGTTTCTTACTTTGTCGAGTAAGCTGGCGGCGGTCTGCCTTCTAAACGCTCTTGTGCATTTCACTAACACAGTAACTGCAACTAATTTTAGGAAGATAAAGTTGCTTCTGCACTAACAAAACCGTATGTCAGGATCTTGCTCGCTGTTTGTCCTCCTGTAGCGAGAAAGCCCCAACTGTGTGGCTCTCGTCTCACCGTTGGGTGGCATAAAGGTGTTTTTAGCTATATTGTCTCTAAGGAACGCGCTGCAGAGCTCTCTGCAGTGTGAAGTGTGTGCAAAACCTTGCTTAGGGTAAAATTCAGCCAAAACAAAAAAAAAAAATAATCCAGAGTAAAGCATAATTCTTGGCAGCAACAGCGCCAAGGGTTCAAAACCTCCTGCCCTGGGTGCCCCTAACCTGAATCCTTAGTGCATGATTGATGTGACTTGCAGAAGAGTAATTTACTGTTTGTGTTTACTCTGTCATGTTAAAAGGAGTTCTCAGTTCTTGGGAGCTTTTCTCGTCCTCCCACTGTTCCCACAGATGGGCACTTGCGTTTCTGCTGAGACGTGGGTCAGGACTGTAAGGGCCGTGTACTGGAGCAGTAGATCTTTAGATCTTCCCAGTTTCGCTAGTTGAAAGTTGGGGGGAAAAGTCGTTTATTTGCATACAGAAGAGTCCCCTCCATACCCTGCAGGAACAAGGCCAGTTCTCCGTAGCTTCTTATATTTATTTGTTCCTGTTTGTTAAAACTAGTACTGTTGTTTATTTGCTTGAACTGTGTGAACATCTGCTTAAATTTATTTGTTTGTTTGTTTTCCCCTTCACGCAGGAACGAAATAATTGTCTGACAGACTCGAGAGCTCTGAGTGTCAGTCACACTGATTTGGCGCATTGAGGTTCTTGGAGAGAAGCTAGCTAATATTCCTGGGTGAATAAAGAAGCACTGAGACCTTCAAAGCTTTGGTTCCTCATCATTACATGTAGGAACGCTTTAGTTTGTAGATTTTCATTGGTGTTTGTTTGGTTTTTTTTCCCCAATAGACTGCTGGTTTTACTTTTCTAAATAGGAATGATTTTAAACACAGCATTAGGGGGTGTGTTCTTCTAAAGGAAAACCGTATGGATAAACATCGCCCGTTGCACTGCTCCCATTCATGCTACTTAGGATTTCGTTAATAGATCTGAATATTACAGCAGCCAAAAAGAAAAACAAATGTAAAACTACAAACATATTTAAAGCGTACCAAAATGGAAAGATGTTTGAAAATGCAGGCAAAATTAGAAGTTTACCAGTAAATATGTACAGTGCTGGGATGAGGAAAGGATAAATTTATGTGCATTACTGTATAAATTCCCATTGAGCATACTGTATTGGCGGGGCTGCCCTCTGCACCACGGATTATTGTCCTGTTAGAAACCTTCGCTGGCAAAACAGCACTTAGACGCGGCTTCCTTAACCACTAGATTGAGCGATTCAGTGTTACAGGAGAGATGGTCGGGGTGACGTTACATAGAGGTAGCTCCAACAGCCGTACCCCCGACCAGAACTTCGGTATTTGTTGGTCAGAAGTCTTAGGGCACAACAGCGGATGGAGGTCGGATGGTTCGTCTCCATCGGGAGAAACGGAAAACGTTCCGACCTTTTCCTTGTACGGTCAAGGAATACTGAAGGTTTAGACTGCGCCTGTCCCGGAGCAGCAGCAGTTGCTTGTAGGGAAACATCAAGCCTCAGGTTGACTTTCTTGCTTGTCCACTGGAGTTCATGATCCCGTTCTCTGCTGAAAGCGTTGCGACGTTTCCTTACGCCGATCCCAAATCCCGCCGTTCTCCGGCACGGCTGAGGAGAGCGGACTCGGGCAGCTGCCTGCCAGGCTGTCCTGCTGCGGCGGAGCTGCTCTGCCAAGGACCACTCGCCTCTGAAGGGCCCCGGTGGACGCACGAGGTGACCACAAGTGGCGAGCAACTCGTTTGACCACGCGTCCCTGCTCGATCTACTTAGGGTCAGTACGCACGCTGTCTGTGCACAGGACTGCTGCTGCAACTAAGTATGTATGTTTGAAGTATTTTCTAGACACTAGTAATTTCCTTTAGCTTTTCTGTAAAGCTTGTAATTTTGTTTTTGTAAAAATTCTTACCGGTGTTGAAGCTGGATGCGAAAGTAAAAAAAAAACCAACTCGTGTGCGTGTACAAAAGTATTTGTGGTCGTAGTTGTGAGCTGGAAAATGCCAAACGAAACTCACTTTGGGAAAAAGCTGGAATATTCATTTGAGGTTACACCGGTTGAAGGAGGTAAAACACAGGGACACAAGCAAGTTTTAGTGTTTGAACAGGCTGTGAAGAGTCGTTAGGATTAGTGCTTCAGAGAAGTGGCTTTGCATCTGGTTTGGAGTTGTGCTTTACAGTACCTGATGCAAGAAGTCGTATGTGTGATGCACTTGACTATGTTTACCAGGAGGTACCTTATTAGAGCCTCTCTAGCGAGAGCCGCGGGTGGTGGACCTGCTCCAAGGACGGTCTAGAACGGGCGGGACGTGATGCTGCTAATGTGTAGACGTTTTAGCACAGATTAAGTAGTGCAATTCATTAATGAACTCGAGCAAGAACAAGTTGTTGCTCAGTTATCTTAGCAATATGTACTCGTATAATATAGACTCCTGAGTTTTAATCTATTAAGAGCTTTTTATATAAAAATATACATAATATATATACCTTCCTCGCCCCCCCCAGCCCTGAAGCAAAACCATGCTGTGTGCACCCAGGAGCTGGGGTTTCTGCACAAAGCCTGCCCTTGCACAACGATCTGGGCATGGGGCTGCTGAGCTGGGCGGGCAGCGGTGAGGGGGGGGACAGCGGGAGAGCCCACCGCAGCCATGGTGGCACCGAGCAGCCTGCTCTGGTGGCACCTCTCCCTCTGGCAGCGCCCGGGAGATGCTCCCGCTGCATCGAGTGAAGCTGTTTGACTCCAGGCCCCGTGGGCCTGGGAGCACACGGCTCTGCAGGGCTCCATCTCTCACTTGGGGACCGTTATAAAAGCCTGACTTTCCCGAAAGCCCCACAAAACTACTCGGGCACTGAACTGATTATTTTGGTAATAAGGAATTGAGGAATGTGTTTTCTACATTCGTCTTTCAGCTTTGAAGGAAAATTACTTTTTGCCACCTCTCAAAAAAACCCAGACCAACAACCAACTTGTGTAAAGAGCAATAAACTGTTTAACCACCCCGAATTCCAGCGCACAGCAAGTTTTCAAAGGCAAGACCACGGTGGGTGGATGGTTACAGCCAGGGAACTCTCTCGTTTAGGATCGTGCTGTCGGTGGTGTTTCTAGTACTGTGCTTTTGTATGTTTTAAGCCTTTATATAGTATTTTAAAATGTGTTGGAAGACTAAAATGTTGAGCTACTGCTTATTAAACAATTCTTACATTTAAAAGGTTAATTACTACTTTTTTTTCTTTCTTTCCTTTTTTTTTTTTTTTCCAGAGAAGGAACAAATTTTAAGTCTCCTCTAATCCGTAAGCGATAGCCAGGTCCTTACAGTTATGAGCCAATGAGCTGTTTACAGTTGAGGAAAAATCTGTAAAGGACAAAACCAATTTTAAGGTCAACTTAACAGCTTTCGTGTTTGCACCATGAGTTAATTACTGTCAGGATGGGATTTATGTACATTTAAATTTCAGGTGGGCTTCTCGGTTGGCTTTTACATGAGGCTTTCTTTCTGCATTTCCTCCGTTTTCGCTTGTAGCAAACAGCCTGCATCGAGTGTAAAACCAAAACACCCAATTGTGTAATTCCTGGGTATCTTCAGGACTGAGCTAAATCAACAGCTGTGATCAGAGGACTAGGAAAGACCTTTAAAATTGCCAGACTCCTGTTAGGAAAACCACAGCCTTGGTTAGTGCTGTTTGGGTTTTAGTCTGGGCTGTTTGTCCTTGCCCAGAACTGTAAGGGGGGAAACTTCGTTAACAAGTTAATGAGGACTTGAGATTAGAGAGCAGTTCCTCCAGCCTTCCCTACAAACGGTGTCTCCTCCTGCGGGATGAATTGTACCATGAATTGTTACTGCCAGGGGCCTGATGCCCTCTGTCTCGCTGGTTTTGCACTGGCCTTTAGGGACACTGGCAGTATTTTTGTGCTGGAGTTTAGATCTTCTTGTAAAAGGCAACTCTTTTGGGATTTTCTCCTCTTCTAGAGGAATAACCGCAGTCTTGCCGCGATGTTTGTGCTTGCAGTGCTGCAGGGATGGAACACAGCACTTAAACAAGGGAAAAACCACGGGATACCTTATCTATACTTTGTACCTTTTTCCTAAAACAAACACCCCGTGCCCTCCTGAATGGCCGTAAATTAAAATGGTTTTAAATGACAAATATTTGTGCTTAAATTGTACCGTTTGAATCCCGTAATTTTGAAAATGGCGTGGTTCTGTTGTAACTCTGTAGCGCGAGGGGCGTGCAGTGCTGCCCTCCCAGTGTGTTTACAAGACTTGACGAGTTCAAGTTACTTTGGCTTTCGTTCTGCGGGTCGTGTGTTTTGTCTGAAAGCTGCTGAGAGAATCGCGGTTTTGGTAATTTCAGCCTGTACCGAGAGAATAAACGTTACCACACGAGATGCTGTGAAGTTTACAGTTTCCTTGTAGCGACTTCAGGTGGTCACAGACTTACAGAAGTGTTGGTATAAACGTTGGGTTGGGTTTGGGGGTTGGGTTTTTTTAATACTTCCGATTTGAGGGAAATCTCGAACATCTACATGTGATCCTCACCCCCCATCCTTTCAAACCTTTAACAAGCCCAGAACAAAGCAAAAAGCAGCGTGT
The DNA here is from genome assembly GCA_013398155.1 of Pedionomus torquatus. NCBI lineage: Eukaryota > Metazoa > Chordata > Aves > Charadriiformes > Pedionomidae > Pedionomus > Pedionomus torquatus. Next base: position 15,684 of record VZRU01016499.1, on the reverse strand, counting down.
CCTGGGCTGAGAGGGCAAAAGAGCTGAGGTGTGGAGGACATGCAGTAGACTTGCACAACCATTTTTTATTTACAGCTGCTTTTAACTGGGAAGTATTTAGAGGAAGCTGGAAGTTCATTTAACGCTCCAGCTGCCTCTGGAGCAGCATCCGGCTGCGCCAAGGTGAGGGGGACACAGGTGAGAGAGGCTCAGAGCTGTGCAGGGCACGGAACACGCACGGTGAAGTTGGTTTTAAAACCAGATCGGTCCTTCGGCTCCCCTGTGTTTATACTCCAGTTCTGATTCAAGCAGGGAGGAGTTACTGAGGCTTTAGTTTTAAATTACTGGGTAGAAGCGTTAGACTGTAGCAGGTTACGGTGTAATTAAGCCAGATGACTCCTGTGCAGTCAGAAACACCATTTTCTGTTTTCTAAGACCTGGGTAAAAAAGCTGTAAGTGAAAACCCAACAACTGCAAAAGCAGAAAACTCTCTGTCATGTCAGTGTGTCCCTACTGAGGAAAACTCCCCCCTTCCCCCTGCCCTATTACAGGGATTTCATGTCTGCTTTAGCAGCCTTCCACTATCTGAGGGGAGCTCCAGGAGAGGGACTCTTTGTCAAGAAATGGAGTGATAGGACAAGGGGTAATGGTTTTAAACTGGAAGAGGGGAGATTTAGATTGGATATTAGGAAAAAATTCTTTCCTATGAGGGTGGTGAGGCACTGGAACAGGTTGCCCAGAGAAGCTGTGGCTGCCCCATCCCTGGAGGGGTTCAAGGCCAGGCTGGATGGGGCTTGGAGCAACCTGGTGTGGTGGGAGGTGTCCCTGCCCAGGGCAGGGGGGTTGGAACTCGATGATCTTTAAGGTCCCTTCCAACTCTAACCATTCTGTGATTCTATGATTTAAAAAAAAAAAACCAACCCAAAACCAACCTTCTAAAATTGGCACTAAAATGGTTCCTTTGGCGCTCCTTGTGTGGTTACCGCTTGTCGTGCCAAGGATGGAACCCCATTCAGCCTCCACCCGTTTGTCTTACCTGGTCAGGCTTTGTTGAAAATAAACTTCCACAAATGTTATTTGTAACAAATAGCAGGAATTCGCTGTGACTTCACCAAGAACCTCGCGATGAGATTGTTTCACTACGTGTTTTGAAATGGGTCGGTTGTGTAAACTCTTCCTCTTCACCAAGTACAAACTGATTGGGTTCTGCTTCCCCGAAGCCATGTCTCTAGACGGCTACACCAGCTTTCAGCTCTAAAGAGGAGCCTCTTTAGATCCATCCCAAATCTGCAGATGAATTTGGAACTGTTTAAAAGTTTCACAAGTGTTGTTTAACGTTTTTCTTTTGCAAAGTGTAGAAAAATATTTAACTGTGGTCTTACAGGTGAAGCTGACAGACTTCATACATTCTAGAATGTAAATCATCTTTGTAAAATCTACTTCCTGGTTGTTTGTTTGTTTTTTTTTTTTCCTGTATAGAAACAAATCTCAGTTGTGAAATCCAAAGATGAATAAAAGTGTATAAAGGGAAGGTTCTTCAATTGCATTTATTGAAACTTAAGCAGGTTTCCCCACTCCTTCAGAGAGGGTGGCTGAAGAGGGTGCCCGGGAGGGTTGGCACCCCCGGCGCTGTGCTGATGGCCGATGGACGCTTCCACAGTTCCCAGACAGATGCCACGTTCCCGAGTGCGGATGGAAGGATGGGGTAGAAGCTGCAGAGGAACGCTCAGCTGCTGCCAGCGGCTCACTGTAAGCTCTGCGGGGGGTGTGTGTGTGTGTGTGCACTTGCATTTTAGAAGTTTAAGGGTCACGTGTGATTACGAGCCAGAAAATGTGCTGTAACGTGCCCTGCCTTGGATTTAAGCCTCCAGCTGGGGAGTTAAATAAGAACCAACACAGGCAAGGACTGACTTGCTTGGGTAAGGGTTTTTTTTAGATCAATTTTGTACAATATGACGAGCAATAGATTGGCTGGGGTTCCTCTCCCAGATACACGGGCCAGGAATGAAGGGAATAACTTGAGCGTGACCTACGCTGCACTAGTTCATCCTGATTAAAATTGTTGGGGAGGAGGTATGGAACACGGGGATTTGAAGGCCGAGGTAGCCCTGCCTCCGAGCCACTGCGAGCTCACTTCTCCTTAGAGCACACACACACTTCTGAGCTTTATCCTTGCATCTTAGTATAAATAACAAAAACCCCCAAACAAACAAAAAGCCCCACAAACAAACCAAGAAACAAAACCAGGGAGTACGGTCATTTTCAAAAACAGAGAATTAAGACATTTTAGAAGACAACTGCAGCACAATTTGTTACGCTGTTTGCACGAGGTCCCCGTGGGTGACTGAAGGGATGGCAGAAGGCACCGAAACCAACCTTGGGTCCAACCCCCTAACCTTGGGTCCCCTTGGGTGACTGAAGGGATGGCAGAAGGCACCGAAACCAACTCGCCCTCCGTTCTGCTCGCCTGGAGTTTCCTTCTGTCTGCCACAAGGTGTGACTGTGCCTGTTCTCCTCAAGAATGTCCCCAAGGCGGTCCCTGGCCCCATCTCTCTTTGCATTGGGCTCAGTTGTCCTCAGAGAAGTCTCCTGCCACCAAGTTCCAGCTGGACAAAGCTGCTCCTTCCTGCTCCCTGGCTGCGTGTATCTGCAAGAGAAGCTGGCGCTGCGGCCCTGGAGAGCATCAGCAGGGGACAGGCAGAGAAGGTGGCTCTGTCACTAACAGTGTACCCAGAGAACACAAAAGGAAGCCGTCTGGAGCTGCCTCTTACCGAGTGATACTCTAAACTTGTATTTAGGAAGAGATTTTATTGTTTAGAGACAGAGGGAGATGTCACCTATGGAGACCAGGAGGTGTTCATTTGCCAGAAGACACAACGGAGCAAGGTAACTACACAAAAATAACATGAGACTGTAGACCTCCTTGGGCAGCCTGAGGGAGCAGGTAGAAGGGGAAAATCTGAAAGCTGAACAGACACAAATAAGGTCTAGGGCCTTTGGAGAATGGGCCTGAGTGACTTCAGCTGGCTTTTTTTTTCCCACTGATTGCAGCAAAAGAAGGAGTAGAAGCAGCAGATGTCGTAGCAGGAGTTTGAGGACAACAAAAAACCCGATGTGCTGACTAGTGCAAAGATGGAAAGAAAACCACGGAACTTTAACAGCCACAAAAAAGCTGAGAACAGTAACAGCTCCATGGATGGATGAAACCAGCTAAAAGTGCCCTTGGGAAGCGCAGCGTAGGTAAGAGTCTGGTGCAAAGGACACAAGGACAGAAGATACTCGAGGGAACGCTCCAGGAGCTGATCAGGAAGAAGCCAGAGCCAGCAAAAGGGGACATGGGGAGCATCAGGACAATCACCGACAGAGCCCTCATGCTGAAACTACCTGGTTACACAGCTCCAGAGGAGGGCAAAGACAACAAGGGGCTGGCAGCCTGTGGATGGTAAGATATTAAAAATCATGTCTCTTTATGGTGTTTTTCTTTTAATCCTAATATTGCTAATGCATGGTTTTAAAATAGGCTAACTGCTTTGTGACAAAGCCGCTTTGGGTTGCTTTTGAGGCTCTACAGATAGAGGAACAGCTCTGCTTAATGGCAGCGTGAGGCCCAGAAGCACCATCAAGGCAATATTAACTGGTTGAATTTGAGCCCCTCTGGGTCTGGAAACAGAGAAGGCAGAAAATGCTGCACCTGCAGAAAATGCTGTTTCTAGCTCAGCAGACTATTAAAACTAGTGATCAGATCTCCCCTAACGTGGAGATTTCCACATCACACTTCATTGTGCAGCCTCCACCTCCGCAGCTTCATTCCCCTTCAGAAAACTAAGCTCACCAGGGAAAGCTGATGAACATACAGCCAAGTATAAAAAGATCTTCTTTCATAATGTAGACAAAGCTGAATGCGTTGTTGTCACCCTTAATGTATTTCAACATCCATTCATCTCATCGAGGAAGATTTTCGTTTTATTGGTAATTCTAGTAAAAATTATAAGCAAAGTAGTTTTGATGCATTTTTGGATCCGGGTGCTTTACTATGCAGAGGATTTATTTTATTCCTTTTACACCTTCCAATTTTACTGTATAGTAGCAAAAGGATGGAGGGAGATGAGGAGCAAAAACAACTCTTAAAGTCCTCAGGCTTCCAGCGGGGTGTGGTGCAACTCCAGGTGGCTGCGGTACCCGGCCGACCATCAGTCTCACAAGCAGTTGGTTTGCCCAGGTTATGCCAAGGGCTGGAGAGACTCTGTTGTTCCCTGTGCTATAAAGAAAGCATTACACATTTCTGCATCTATTTGTTTAGTATGAAATACCCCGATTTTTGGAACAACAACAACAAAAAAATTACACTGGGAGAACTGTTTCTCTAGGTCTCCAAAGACAGAGATTACAGGGTGTAGTCACAAAACTATCCACTGGGCTCTCTCTGTAGCAAGGTGACAGCTGGAAGAGAAGTGCTTTGATGCAAAACAATTCAGTCACTCTTCCAGCTGCAGCCAGGATGAATTCCTGCCTCTGTCTTGACAGGTTCCCCTCTCAGGACAGGAAACCAGCAACAGGAAAACACTTGAATGTTTAAGTCTTTCAAGTGTGTAAGCGTTGGTCCTGGATTGCACTCAAAGGTGTATTTCTAATCGTTGGGTAGATATAACACCTTCCTACCTAAAGTTTAAAACAACTTTTCTTCCTGGAGAAAGTGCAAGTAAAACTTCCTCTCTGGTAAAAGAATTGTCAGATAAACAGGGGAAAATTAAATAATTCGACCCTTACCCTTGCTTTCTGTCAGTTACTCAGTTTGGAGGATGTAACTAACTGCTCACAAACTACATCTCTCCTAGCTTATCTAAGAAAACAACATTATCTTTAGGATTCAAACATAATTTTAGTATCTTGGTGTCAAAAGATAGTCAATTTTTTCCCTTAAGCAACTAACAAGCCCAACCCATAAAGTTTACTTCCTGTCAATTTTCTATACGGACAGAAGATGCACTCGATGATATCAGAGGCAAGAAAAAATGCAAAGATCCTCCTGTATGAGCAAGGGCACCAGCCATTAACTCCAGGGAATTCCCCCCCCACCCCAACTTGCTGATTAGCGATAAGTGTTATGGGATGGTTTCTTCCCCTTTACAGCCCATTAGTTGTTGATGGTCTCCAGCAAATACAGCATTGCTGGGTGAATGCACTCCTGCTCTTTATACGCTCTGGCAGTTTATGTTGGAGTTATAAAAAGATGTGGTGGTTAAAGGCTGCTGTGCCTGACTCTCTTACAGTTCTCTTACGGGTGACTTACCTACAACCGCACTGAGCGGCTTCCGACTCGCTCACTGCATCCGTCACCTGAAACAGAAAAACCAATATTTGAAGTTGACCTGCAGTTACGGGTTTGTCTTTAGGAAGCAGGAGGGCAGGGAAGGAAGCCAAGAAAATCCCAGTTACTGGATCACGTATTAAGCCAAGTTAGAAAACCTGTATTCTTTTAAAGCAGACTAAAAGAGAGCTGTGATTATCTTAATTTACAGTGCTACATCTGCTTTGCTGGCTACGGCTTATAAAAATTTAACTACTATTAAACGACTGATTTAAAAAACAAAAACAAAAAACCACTGTTCCTGCTGTTCCATTGCTGTATCTGTAGATAAAAGGTACTGAAGCCCAAACCCAAAAGGTGTCCTGTTCTGAACGATTTCCCCACCTTTGCTTAATGAAGCACTTTGCCTTTGATTACACCCTAGAAAAGTCCACACTTCTTGACTCTGTTGTCTTTTAACACCAGGATTCTTCCACACAAGCTCTTCCCAAAGCACAATAAATTAAGATTAGGTACTTCTCTAAATGTAATGTACAGAACGGATTACCTTACAGTCATAATCTTCCTCAATGTTATTATATTCACAGGTTATTTCTGTAACTACTGACTTGATGTAAGGACTGTGTGCTAATAGCAGGTGACTCATGAGGGATCCTTCATTAACAAGTAGTCAAACTGGTGTCATTCAGTTTCAGGCCGTGACCTCACTGGTGTGAGCCCACACCAAGATAAAGCGCCCACCATGGGAAGGCAGATCCAAGAACGTCTCTTAAGTCACTCTTTTTCCCTCTTATGCTGAACCATTCTAAGGTAAAGACTGGGTACATCTACAAGCCTTTGCTTAAGAGAGAGCAAAATCCAAACTCTGCTTCCCTGAGTATGAATTTTCTCTACTAATAACAAAATTCAGAAAGCAGTTGCAAGAAATCTGTTTTCCTTAAAAACCAGCTGAGCCTAGGGCAGATTACGTAAGAAAGAGTTGGTTAAAAACTAAGAGTAACTCGAGGCTGAAATTTAAATCCTACTGAATCTTAATGGAAATCTTACTGAAAATGACAACACTGTGTGTGCCTGAAAGCCGTTCACATTACTGCTATTTATGAATTCAATAGGCTCCCTTCCAGTTCAGGTAGTAAATGTAAGGTTTTATACACTGCCCAGTCCATAGTCCCAGAACCCCTTGGAGGGAACAGAAACAAATCAACCAAGAGCTGACTTGGTGTTTCTAGAACCTCTTTCTTCCTGAAACAAAGTTCTTCCTGTTTCTGATTTCTCAAGTTCAACTTTTCTCCCTACCCCTGGTCTTCTGCCGTGAGAAGGAAAACTGAGGGGTGAATACGTATTCATAGACTCATAGAATGGTTAGAGCTGGAAGGGACCTTAAAGATCGAGTTCCAACCCCCCTGCCATGGGCAGGGACACCTCCCACCACACCAGGTTGCTCCAAGCCCCATCCAGCCTGGCCATAAACACCTCCAGCCACAGCTTCTCTGGGCAACCTGTTCCAGTGCCTCACCACCCTCAGAGCAAAGAATTTCTTCCTAATATCCAATCTAAAACTCCCCTCTTCCAGTTTAAAACCATTACCCCTTGTCCTATCACTCCACTTCCCGACAAGATTCCCTCTCCTGCTCTCCTGTAGCTCCCTTCAGATCCTGGAAGGCTGCAATAAGGTCTCCCTGGAGCCTTCTCTTCTCCAGGCTGAACAGCCCCAGTTCACAGAAAGTGCCCCAGAACACAGAAAGTTCCATCTAAACATGAGGAGGAACTTCTTCACTTTGATGGTGGCAGAGCTCTAGAACAGGCTGCCCAGAGAGGTGGCAGAGTCTCTATCTCTGGAGACATTCAAACCCACCTGGACACGTTCCTGTGCAACCTGCTCTAGGTGGACCTGCTCTGGCTGGGGGTTGGACTGGATGATCTCCAGAGGTCCCTTCCAACCCCTATGATTCTGTGAAATGCAGAAAAGCCCCTGGTGTTTCACTGTCCCCTGTAGAAGTAAAATATAAGTGTGCCTGCAGAGCTCCCAGAGCCATCATGGTGGCCATGGTGTTTGAAGACAGCGTTAAGGAAGAACTCTGTTACTTTAGTTTGATGCTTTGTACAGCTTCTATACATACCTGGTTTTCTTAGCTTTAATGCACAACCTTTGAGAACATTAAAAGCCAATAAAATCTTAAACTATATTCTTAAACTTTAAGACATTAAAATTCACTAGTTTAAACTACACCAGTTTAAGGAACCTTCAGCTTCCATCAGTCATGAATATTCAGTTGACAGTGTTAAATACAACATCAGGATATCTGCATACACAGATTTCCTGTACTCCAGCCACATATTAAAGCCATATTAAGCCATTAAAGCCACATATTAAGCCACATATGGTCCCTGTAAAATCAGAAGCAATTTTTATGTCCTACCTGATTAATGCACATTATTGGAGTCCTGAATCTAGTGCTCAAACCGTGAAGCTGTGCTCCAAATGTCTGCAAATACCGGGCCTTTGTAACAGAATCTGCAACTCCAAATTCGCATCGAAACAAAGCAGCGATAGAATCTACAACCACTAAGCGCACCATGCCCCTCGCGAGCAGCAAGGAAATCCTTCTAGTGATGCAGTTGTGAAAGGTATCCTACCACAAAACACAAACACCAAGCGTTAAAACAGCTCAAATAACTCTGTTTGTAAAATCAAGCTAGTGACTACGGATGCCATTGCCGAAACACAAGCTGAGGGAGTTCCTAAAGTGAGTTTGTGGATCTTTAAGTCTCACTTGTAGCCATTTTTCACAAAAAGCTGGGTTTACAAGGCAAGAACACAGTCCTGATGTTTGTGTCTTTTAGTATCTTTCATAATAGAACACGGCAATAGACAGTTCTCTATCAGCAAACTGCAGAGATGGCAGCGTTAAGAAGTATTCATTACAGATCTTAGGTCACTTCTGAAAGGTCTCCTATATCAAAAAAAAACCCCTGCCTGTGATTACCAGATTATAGTACGATAATTATACACTTTTAATTTGTGCTACTACTCACTAGGTCTGCAGCATGCTCAACAAAAATACTGTTTCCAAATTTGATGTTCTGTATGATTTCAGCTGGAACATCTGCACGCAGCTTCGGCTGTTGATCTATGAGTTGCTGCAGACGTTTACTTGGGAATGCATCTTCCGTACAAATGTAGACGGCTCCTGTAATCAAGAAAATCACCTCTGTTACTGCAACAGGGCTCTTACACCTGCAGTTCCCATAATAGCCCAACAAATAAAATCATGCAGCCCGCACTCAAAAGCGACGGACTTCCATGTACGTACCTGGAAATACACGTTACCTTTTTTTTTGCAGCCACAGCAAATCAATGATAAACCGCAAAAAAACCCGCTCCTATGACCTTTTTTTTTTTTTTTGGTGCCC